>CM046447.1:50004492-50211992 GCA_025506515.1 Flaveria trinervia
GACTTCCTTTATTGGAATGCCCTTTTAGATTGTTATGATCAAGTTGTGTCTTCAACCCTCTACAGGTTCGTTTAATAGTAGTCCCGTGATATAATTTACATTCCAAAGAGACTTTTAATAAGGAAATTCGTTGTACCTATGCTTCTTTTATCTTTGCAATGGAAGGTATACACATCATGTTAAATGAATTAGTCAACTCAGGGGCTTTTTAAGGCGGTCTCCATCGGTAAAAAAGATAATATTTTGTCCAACCTGTGATACGAGCCAAAGACAACATTACGAATGTCCTCTATGCTTCTAAGTGTTAGATGTTCCGTTCATAATACACCCTTTTTGTTCGAGAGACCACGGAATAGCTCAACATATATTTACTTACTTACTGAGGAGTTGCCTCTCAATTCTTACATTGTTACAATGATTTGTTATGTACACAATGGATCCTAAAGAGTTCCATACATGGCTAATCAATGTCAAAGAAGAAGGAACTAGTTGTGAAAGGATTCTATCTTCCATTGGTGGTTTATCGGGGAGGTTAGGAATGATGCCAAATTCAAAGCTAATAAATGAATACCAAGGTAATCTTTGATACCCCTCTATATAATTTTTGTTTCTTTGCATTGTTACTAGTAAAATATGTTATAGCCTCTTAGCCTGGGTGGCTTTGAAATCCAACTTTTTTTTTAGTTGACTTTGTCTTTTTTTATGTTTGGTTAGCCCTTTTTAGTCATCATCTATTTATATAATTCCTTTTGTTAAAAAAATATCATGAAAATACAATTATGTAACTAAAGCATATAAGTAATATAATTTGTGAGTTCTCCTTAATTTATTAATCAAACAACTAGATAATTAAATTGACTAATCTTTATCTAAGCCATCCATCTAAAAAAATAAGTTTTTTTTTATTATTACACTACACTTCAATATTCTAACTTAATTTAAATCATAATAAAATTTGATATCCAAATCTCGCATGCATAATGTTAGGTGGGAAATGAAGATATTGAAAAGAAAAGAAAACAAAACTCTTTGGTCAAAGAAGTCTCCACCGAAACGGTGGAGATTCAATTAATTTAAGGAAGACTTTGAAAGACGTGGAGTTATAAGCAAACAAGTCTCTCTTGACGGTCTCTTTTCTTCTTTCTCTCTTTCATCTTTTTCGTCCCCTCTAAAATGTATATATCTAACTTTTGGATCTATCTATATGTATTTGAATCATTGATTTAATTACTTTTGATGAAAGACGTGTGACAACTACTCATGATGAGACATATGTTTGTTTATTAAATACTAAGATGAGTTATCACTAAGCATGCAACAAACAATATAAAATTCTTGAGTCCACCGTCATTTACAGTAATTATTATTAATAAATATTTTACTAGTTTTTGTAAATAGTTTGATGAAATAAATTTAGGTTCGGCTTTTCATTGGACGTACGTCGTTGTCATTTGAAGTATGACATTACATCTTTATAAAAATTTCTTTTGCCATTTAGTTTGTAATGATATATATTTCATATACACGTTTATTTGTACATCACATACATTTGTTTGATTTATTTTTTATATATTCGGTATATATCCTCATATGGTTTTGACAACTTTTTTTGTCATGCTTTCGTTTGTTGTATCAGTTGTTTTGATTATTTCTATGCTTCTTACATATCCGTATTTTACTTGGATAGCCTTGATTGTTTTTCTTTTTTATAATCGGAACAATGATATTTTATATAAAAAACCTAATAACAAGCGATATGTTTGATGTGATATGTTCTTTTGCAACCTTAGTCTTTTGTCATAAAGTTGCGTTTTTTATTGTCATATGATCATGTATGTTTTGGTTCTACTCTAATATTAGAGATAATAACTACCTATGAAGATATAATAAACACATCATTATCAAACTAATGACTAGAATTACCCATGAAAGTATAATCAGTTTATGATATCTCCTTTAATGTGTATGCCGCGGACATCTCAATCCGAAATTCAAGATTTGTTAAAATTATATGTTTTTTTAATTATTAAAACCAATCTATACTCCATTATTTAAAATAATAAACATGCTAAGGTTGATGCATAGCATCAAAGAAGCTTAAATCATATGAAGTGAATATTGGACACGTGACTTTGGTGTTACTAGTGATGGTTTTCACTCTAGTTGATATGAAGACATTATTTGTAACGGTAAACATATATTATTATGGATGACGATAGTTATAAATACATATTCACACAAAAGGAATTGAATACGATAAGGAAAACATAGTTTGAGCTTCTTAAATTCACGACACAAATAAACTAATTATATTGTACCTAAAATCTAATATGGTAGTGGCTGCACCGAGTATGAAAAACTTAGTAAATATAACATTTTAACACTTAACCTCATATTATCCTTGACTTGAATAAGATTTCAAGTTGACAAAAGTGAGTCCCTCCTCCCCCCCTCAAATTTTATTGTTGGGTTGGGTGACACATTTGTGTCACGTCCATTTTTTCCATTTTCCTTGTATTTTCTTGTTTTCTAGGGGTTTTAGTTTTTCCCTATGTCCACATTTTTTAGTTTTTTTTTAATTTGTATTTACATTTCAAATTTAATAATTAAATTAAATAATATGTAAACAAATAATGATAAAGAAACAAAGTTAGATAAAAAATAAATTACAAAACAATGTTTTTTAATAAAATAAAACTAAAGGTTTATTTGGTTTGATTGATACAAAAAAAACCAAATGCTTGATAAGATTTGATCAAACAATACCGTGGATTGCATGTGAGTGTAAATGTTAAAGTATATTGTGTTCTAATGGTTCATTGTTTAGAGGATCTTCTACGTAATCGGAAGATATCATCATATTATTACTTTTCAAAATCATATTGTGTAAGTTAATAAACGTGTATATGATTTAAATTGTTTGAAAGATATTTATAATAGAAGTAACACACAAAAGGTAAAGGTTAGAATGGTATTTATAGTGTTTAAATTGAGTGAAGTGTTATTTTATCCTTTTAGTTTCATAAAAACTGACACTTGAATCCAAAGGTTTAAATTATGTCATTAGCGTCTAAAGGTTCATTAAAATTTCCATTTGAATCGATTTGATTACAACTAACTAACACTGTTAAATTTTTCCGTTAACTTTCCGACGTGATGTTGTTTTGCTCAAACAATCACAAAATAAAGAACCAACATTACGTGAAGTGTTTTATGCTTTAATCTCTTTTGGTAATTGTAATTATAATTTGACTCAACAGTAAACTTTTGTTGGCTTTTTGTTAATATCTATTGGTTTAGTAATCATATTATTTTGTTAGTCTTGTTAAATCATAGAAATATTTGGTTTAAAGTCTAATTATGTGCAGAACCGGTGAAGGGTGGTCACTTACAACATAACAACATAATGAAGAGATTACTTGACTAATCAAACAGTAAAATTGGATGAACCACAAGTAATGATACTAAGAACACAAGCAAGAATGAGACAGAACAAGATAGCAAAATACACAAGGAGATGGTATTCAAGATTACAGTATATTGCCTTCTCAAGTTCTATTACAATTGTTACAAAACATAAAAGAAAGTTACAAGTACTTGAGATACATATACCACATCCTACAGCCGGCCATACTATGAAAACCAACTGGATACAATTGACTAGACACAAACAAAATCAGTTGTAGAGTCAAAAGGCAGATTGCCTTTTGACTTGTGACTATGACAAGCCATAGCTCACATCCTAATATATTACAAAAAGGATAAAATACATAAAGTAGAAAGTTACAAACTCAAGACCTTAATGTACAGTTATTAAAAGCATGGACCTTTTCACCAACTCAGGTAAGTTGGTGACTTTATAGAGTTGCATCAGAAAGGGGTCCAGCTTTATGTAAAGTATATCAGATAAAGCATGTATACTAAAATTCTTCAGAAGAAATTTTTCTTCAAGTGTTGGCTTCGGAAGACTTTGTCTCTGAAGATTCGGAAGACTTCATCTTTGGCTTCGGAAGATATTGGTCTTGGCTTTGGAGATTTCACACTTAAAGTATATCTGTTGCTGGTGTGAAACTTCCGAAGCATTCTTCTTCCATGCACTTGTGCATGCATGCAGGAGACTTTGAGTGTTTGAGTTGCATCAGCCTTACATGTAATCCTTACCAACTCCCCCTAGGCTGATGCTACCAAAACATTTTGAAGACTTCAGAAATCAACAGTCCTCATTATGATGATGACCATCCCTTTCTTCATGAGATGATCAGGATCACTCAGACTCTCAAGTGTCTTCTCATATCAAAGAGATCATATCGAGGCAAATTGAACATGTCCTGCCATTGTAGACATCCTCAATGCCTTGATCTCTAATGACATGCCTTCTTTCCGGATTTGTGGTGTATGTCCAGGACAAGATGGGTCTTTCTGATGCTAGAGGAGCTGTTTGAGTGGGAGATAATGAAGCATCCTCTGGCTACACATCCATAGGATATTCTAACTCATCCTAAGGTTCAGAAAAGGATGTTTCTTTCTTCTTCTTTGGCTTTGTCTTTGAAGCCATCCTTTTCTTTCTTTTTGTTTCTTTTAACTAAGAAGACTGGCCCGTAGCACTTGGTTGGTCTTCTTTGTCTTTCTTAGTTGGGTCTTCTTCTTTCACAAGTTCAGAAGGACAGGGAGTCTGACCCTGCTATAGATCAGAAGATGAAGTTTGCTGAGTCTCAGCAGGAGGTTCAGGTTGTGTTGTCTCAGGTTGTTCAACATTTACCTCCACTTCAGGTGGGCTTGATTTGGAGGGGAGTGTAAGTCCATTAGCTCTCCACTCTTCATCTTCTTCTTGATTACCCTGATATGCTCATCCATAGTGGACAGAGACATAGGGCCAAGTCTCCTTCCAGAGAATCCATATAGCTTCACGAAAATCATCATCTTCTGCTTGTTAGCAGATTTCTTTATACTCTTCTGGATGATGGCTCTTGACTTTGTAGCTTCTTCCCTTAGCTTTCTTTTGGTGATCTTTCTTTTCTTGACTATCTCAAGTTCAAGTTGTTTGAGATACTCAAACTCAATATAGTCATAGAATAAGGAAAAAAGTGCATCTGCCTGATAAAGGCCTGTGGCACTCAGGTAGTTGATCATTTTGATCCTATCTTCTTCTTTATCTACCTGAGGTTTTTGTTGAACCACATCCTTATGTGCAGGACTTTCTTGAACTAGGGAGAGAGTAGGCACATGCTTGTATAATCTTTTCTTTCTTCTTTCTTCTCTGATTTGAATTAGTAGCTCTGCATCTTCTGCCTCCTTTCTCTCTTTTGACACTTCCATGTCAACCAGTTCATTCAATTCCTCTAAGGGGAGAGAAATGACATTGTCTATGTCATAGTTCCTGGTGTGCAAGTAGTTTATCTTGACTACCCTCAACTTATCATCCTGAGTGTTTGGTCCGGGGGGAGCCCTGATAGTAGTTCCCATGAGTTTTGCAAACCCAATAGAGAAACTTTCTCCCCTCAGCTTCCTTTTCCCCTCTCTCTCTCTCCTCTTCCTCAATCTTCTCAGAAGTCATTTTCCTTTTTCTTTTATCACTCACAGACCTTTGTGACTTAGGGTGGAGAGAGATTTGGCTTCATTGCTTGGTGTAGCCTCCAAGCTCTAGCCAGAGAGAGGTTGAGATGCACTTTCACCAGCAGGTGTCTCAAAAAGGTTATGAATCTATAAAGCAGTTGATGATGATGAGACAAAGCTCTCAGGTTCTGCCACTAGACCTTAAGTCAAGGTTTCCCCTATGAAACTAATCTTAGGGTCTACCACAACATCTAGTTGATCGATGGCATTGCCTAATTGTCTTGGTCTCCTTCTAAAGCTAAACTCTGTAGTGATCCTGTCTTGGATTCTTTGAGCCAGCCTGTCAGCTTGTCTTGATTGGCTTTGATTGACAAGTAGCATGTTGACTAGATCCAGACCTTCATAGAAGTTCAAGGTCTGAAAAATGAAGACCTCTTGCTGTCCTTGAACTCTAAGAATGATGAGGCTCTTCTGCTTTCATCATATCTCCACCTAATGATGTGATTTGAAGTTGGTAGAGATGACAGAGCTCTTGGTATTCCTTCCTCACACAGACTCTGTATGTAGGAGTCTATATAGTCCACATCAATGTCAACTTGAGGAAGTTGCTGAGTATGCATAATTGCAAGTGAGGATGGTGAGTCCTTAATGTCCATACTCTTTGAAGAACTCCCAGGTTATGTGACTGTAATGTCTTTCTCCCCCTTTTTAGTAGCATCACCCACTTGCATTTGTGAGCTAGGAGTTAGGTCAATCACATTCGCAGGTTCTTGTGTTCCTGGTTAAGCTCCTCTTAATAGGTCTCCCAGCTAGTTTTTCCTTAAGATAAGAAATCTCAAGTTGCTTATCATTGACCCTGTTTTGCAAGGTAGTCACTTGAGATTCAAGATGACTGACCTTGGAGACTAAATAGGTGCCTGTTTTGGACAGTTTTTGCATCTTTAGTCTCAAATTCCCCTCATCTTCATCGGAATAATCATTGGGGGATGAGATAATTGGACCAGAGTCCTCTCTCTCATCACCAGTTTCAGGTTCTTGGTTGTTGGATTTCCTCTACTCATTAGCAGCTTCAGTTGAGGTGTCAATAGGTTAAGTTGCCATGGTTGAGGTCTTAATTATGGAATCACTTGCAAAAGTGAGAGCCTCTTCCATATGGACATCCTGAACAGGTTCAGAAGTGTCCACCTCAGTAGTGGGTGACTGATGTGGGCTAGATGTAGAAGACTCAAGAGCACTCATCTCTCTTTGAGTAGGGGAAAAGAAGAGATATCTAGTAGATTTATTTCTTGAACAGGCAGCTCCAAGTTATTTTGACCATAAGTGGAATAATTCATTATGGAATCATACAGGTAAATCAAATCATTCGGGACATGTTATTAAAACCTTTTTATGCTCGGTTCTTGTTTTCATCGAGAGTCATTAGCAAGTCTAGGAAATCATACTAGTACCACAAGATGCACACAGTGGTGTTGACTTTCAAGAGTTGCAACCATGATGATTGTCAGTATACTTGTCCTCTTAAATCCATACACAGACTTTTGACACAGATTGGTGATGATTTAAGGTTTAATTATTTCAACAAGCATTTGTGGATCCCACACTTATGTGGTAATCAACATTCCTCAGGAGACATTTGAGTGGTCTACGGGTAGTATTCAAGAAGAAACTATTCTTAGAGCTTTCAAAGAGAAACCAAGCCTCAGGTTAGTGCCACCGCACAGCAGAGAGGCGGCAAACAACAATGAATTCTAGAATATCTAAGTTATGCTTATCCTCAGGTAAGTGCCACCGCACAGTAGAAAGGCACACAACCTATCTTCTTGTTTGAGCAATTTTATTCTTTATGCACAGATCGCACCAACAACATAGGTTATTAGCTTGATTGCTTTTTGCATTTTTCATCATGTGCTTTTGCTCATATTATGGTCATCCGCACACATTTATGGCATTTATTTTGCTCGTCACCCCTTATTAGAACTCTGTTGATTGTGTTAACCAGGGATAAGATGATAACCCACAGCTTGTTGAACAACATAGTTTGATCTTGAGATCACCAACAAGGTCTACTTATCTATTGTGTTTAATCTACCGACACATCATCTAATGGTCTAGCAACCTCTAGGTCTACTTTCTCCGTGTCACCTTAGTATTAGCTAGGTTTACTATCATTTTTCCTGTTATATTGCTCAGACTTCTCAGACTTATACTTTGAATTTCGCATCTAGTTCAATTTAGATCTTTTAAAGTCCCAAATTATTTGTTCATATGTACTATTATTTTCCATAGTCATTGAATCGAAATCACAAATACGATCTCATTTCTATTGGCTAGCCTGTCCTCCTCCCTTATTTTTTTATTTAAATTAAATACTAACTTAACCTATTCTCCCCTAAAATTCTAAAACCGTAAAAGATTTGCGTTTTTAGGATTTTAATAGGCGAAGAAATAAATATAAATTAAAAGAAAATAAACAACAAAAAAATTAAAGTAAAATGAAATCTACTTGTCGGACTGAGTATTGTCATCGTTGGAAATCACATTACTTTTCTTTTTAACACCGTTGACCTCTAATAGATATAGAAAACATGGATTATCAAAGGCTTTTGTGTACAAGTCAGCACGTTGAAAATCCGTATTATTTTAACCACATCTATTAAATGTTTTTCAAAGCAATCACGTATAAAATGATATTTAATCCTGATGTGTTTGGTTTTAGGATGTTGGACCGGATTTTTAGTTACGGCTATTACAGCAGAATTATCAACAAATATAGGAGTATTAGAGAATTGAAAACCATAGTCCCGCATTTGCTATTGAATCCAAATGATTTGTGAACAGCAACTTGCAGCAGCAACATATTCGGCTTCATAGATTGACAGAGCAACCGAGGTCTACTTCTTACACTGCCAGGTCACTAATCTCCTTCCAAAGAATTGACATCCTGCTGATGTGGACTTGTAGTTCATTTTGCAACCTCCGTAATTCGAGTCACTATATGCTGTAAGCTCGAAGTCATCATCATGAGGATACCACAATCCTAGTGTTGGTGTATCTTCAAATAAGAAAATATCCTTTTAACCCCAATAAGATGGTTAACTTTCGTTTTGCCTGAAATCTAGAGCATAGACATGTCATGTACATGATATCAGGTTTGAGGCTGTGAGGTACATGAGGGATCCAATCATTCCTCGGTACATGGTGGGATCAACCAGATCACCATTCTCGTCGGTGCTACATCATGGTTTGTAGCAAGTGGAGTCCAGCTGCAGAAGCATTCTCCATGTCAAACCGACTGAGAATATCCCCTACATGCTTGGTCTGATGTAGAAATATCCCTTAGGTGTCTGATCAACCTGTAATCCGAGGAAGAACTTCATTTCTCCCATTGCACTCATTTCAAATTCTGCCTTCATTACTGCTTCAAATTCTTTACATAAGTCTTTGTCTTGGAACCGAAGATTATGTCATCAACATAAATCTAAACAAGCAGTAGATCACCATCCTTTTCTTTGATGAACAGTGTACAATCAATTACACCTCTACGAAATCCGTGTTTCACAAGGTGAGTTGAGAGTTTTTTATACCATGCTCTCGAGGCTTGGTGAAGCCTGTAAAGAGCCTTATCCAGTTTGTAAACTCTGTCCGATGATTGGATCCTCAAATCCTCAGGTTGACTGACATACATTGTTTCCCCGATTTCACCATGAAGAAATTCACTCTTTACATCTAGTTGATAGACTTTAATTTTCATGTACGAGGCATAGGCTAGGAAGATACGGATGGCTTCCATTCTCGCCACAGGTGCAAATACTTCATTGTAATCAATTCCCTCGACTTGTTGAAATCATTGAACTACAAGCCGAGCCTTGTTCCTGATTATGACCCCCTTGGTCATCTTTCTTGCATTTCAAGACCCATTTGGTGCCAATGACCTTAGCACTTTTAGGTCTATCCACCAGTGTCCATACACCTAACTTCTTGAACTGAAGAAGTTTTTCTTGCATGGCACTTACCCATGCGTCATCATTTAGGGCTTCATTGACGTATTTTGGCTCACACTAAGACACAAAACACCGATATGCACCATCGTGAAGGTATCCCTTTTCCATTACTGAGGCATAATCAGCTAAATATAGCTAATTTCTTGTCTGAACTCCTGATCTGACATCCCCAACGACATTGACCAGAGGATGATAGACATTGAGGCATGATCCAGGAGTGGTGGGAACAACTACCTCAGAATCAAGATTATGAACATTTGGTTCCGGATTTGAGGCAGTAGGAGTGTGAGTTTCCGAAGACTCAGAGCATCAACGTCAGATGCTTGGGGATTTGTAGTAGTAGGAACCTGTTCCTCCTGATTGTTCTGATCATTCTCCATGGCTTCATCGTTAGAGGAGGAGTCACTTACCTCGAGTGCTCCCCCTGATTGACTAGGCAACTCACCTTGTGAACCAGATGTTGTAGAGTCTTGTGTTGGTGTGTTTAAGACATCATACATCATTTTAGTTGCTAACTCATCATCAGAAGTGAAGAAAGGAATGTTGAAAGACTTGAAGAATCCATTATAATCGAAAAAGAATACGGGTCCTTTCCAGCAGGAGGAGTGGTGTATCTCTGAACATCCACATTACACCACACTTCTACTTGACTCGTTGATTGTTGTAAACTCTCTTATTCGGTATATTGTATCCTAGAAAGATTCTCTCTTCAGCCTTCTCGCTAACTTGCCTTCCTGAGTTTTCTTTAGCAAGGTACATGGTGCTCCAAATGGTTCGAGGTATTCCAGATTAGGTTTACGTCGTTGTAGCAATTCGTAACACATTTTTCCATGTCGTTTAACCACCAAGACTCGATTCAAAGTGTAACATGCATTTGCCACTGCCTCATTCTAGAATTGGATAAGCAGTTTTGAGTCTGTTAGCATCGTCCTGGCAGTCTCTATCAAGCTTCTGTTCTTCCTTTCAGTAACCCCGTTCATCTGTGGAGTGTAGGCAGATGTGAACTGATGTACATTCCTTATTCTTTGTAGAATGCCTCCATCCATTGATGTACTTGTCTTACCTTCAGCTTGTAGAGTGACTCCAGTGTAGTTACTAACTCTTTGAATGAATCAAATGTTTCTGATTTTGATTTCAGAAACATCACCCAAGAGAATCTTGAGTAGTCATCTGTAACTACATAGCAGTACAAGTCCCCTGCGATGCTCCTTGTATTGACTGGACCAACAGATCTATGTGAAGAATCTCAAGAGGCAATTCTATCGAATGGACTTTCTTCTCCTTGAGACTTCTTTGTCTGTTTTCCTTTCTTGCATGCGACACAAAAATCTGGGAGTTGGAAGTTTTTGACGTTTACTCCTCATACTAGATCATTCTTGATCAGCTGTTCATCTTCCATGGATTGATGTGCCCCATTCTCCTATGCCAGGAGATAGAATCCTTCTCAGTAGCTTTTAACAAGAAGCACTAAACTTGATGATCCATTGTGGAGGCCTTTGATAGATCCAAGACGTAAAGGCCATTATATCTTGAGGCTGACATTAAGACTTGGTCCTCCGGGATCACATAGTCCTTTTTCAGGACATAGCACTTCTTATTGTCGAATACTACTTAAATCCTTTGTCACATATTTGGGAGACAGAAAACAAATTATTTTGAAGTTGTTGAACATAGTTTACCTTGGCAACTTCACTTTCTGATTCCCCATTTCCCCTTGAGCTGTGATATAACCTCCTTTGTTTCTAGCAAATGAAACATGACCTCCTTTTATTTTTTTGACGTTTGACAGGTTTGCCCGTTCCAGTCATGTGCCTGGATGCTCCGCTATCTACAACCAAGTGTTTGTCTCAGCACTATAGCGAACACCCTGCACACAATTGAAAACATTAGTTAAGGTTAGGGACCCAGCCTTAACTGGCTTGGGTGACCCAAAGGCATCACACATCATAAATTCCACCCATTGTCCATTAGAGGGTGAGGGAATATCATTCGTCTTCTTGTTCTCATTACTAGACATTGAACTAGACTTTTCTTTCATAGCCAGTTTTGTGTAAGGCCGTTTGTGATAAATAGACGATTGGCTTATAGTTTGAACTTTATGTCACTAACTCGTCTTGGTGGAGTCATGGAGCTCCTTTTAGAAGAACTGGGTTTAGGATCATGAAGTTCAACTTTCTTCCTAGGTGTCTGATAGTAAGGACATTTAGACGCGATGTGTCCATACTTTTCATAGTTGTAGCTAGATCTACTTTCGACATGCTAGTATGGTTGTTTCCGTGGAGAAGTGTGTGACACTCGAGTGACTTTGACTTGGTTGATTTTAGACACTTCTTGTTTAGATGTTTTATCTTGTTTCACAAAATTAATTATTTGACCCTTCTTAACATCTTTACTCTTTTGTTTATCTGGACGTAACATGACACACGTGTTTGGTCTTTCTAGGACCGTGTACGGTATGGAGTACTAACTGATTTACGTGTATGGTTAACTTATTTGGTCTTTTTAGGTTCAGAAATAGACGTGGTTGAACCAAACTTTACCTTAACCTTCTCAATTTGTTCATCCGGATTAACAATAGGCATTATACCTTTTCCCTTTGAAGTGGTCTCCTTTTGTTTAGTGACAGATTCTTTATAGGGTTACTTGTGGAATCTGGATCACTTACAAGAGAAGTGGACACCACATGATCCTTGATAGGGTTGTTATTTATTGGTTTGCTTTTGGCATTCAACAAGGTCTCATGTGGTGGTGGAACCACTTTATGACCTAATCCCTCCCCATTGTTACGTTCTCTGACTAAGTGTTGGACAATATGAGAAGAACTTGTCCAACTATGCAGTTTTTGCTTTAATGAATTTACTTCTACTTCCAAAACTGCTTTTTGTTTCTTAGTTTCTTCTAGGGATTTTAGATAGAACTTAATGTCATTAGCTTGGTTAAAGGCCACAACTTCAGTTTCCCTAAGTTTTTTTTTAACAGTTCTATTTTCTATTTGTAACTGTTCTCATTTAATTTTAAAATGTGATTTGCTTCTATGCACAGTTGCAAGTCCTTTACTAAGCTATCACTATGATCTAATAACCTAGCAAATTTCAAATCTATGCTTTCCCTAAATTTATTACAATCAGAACAAGCATGATTATTGAAAAGTTGGTTAGTGGAACTTACCTGAGAAGGTTTTGTTGAATCAGCCATCATCGCAGAGTCTGACTTTTCTAGTGCAGGTGATTCTGTACATGCTGAACTTTGGCCTTCTTCAGGCAGGTGATCAATCACATTTGCAGTTTCTTCATTATTTGACAACGCGAGTTCCACTGCAATATCACCTTCGCTTGCTGAGTCGTCATCTACATCCTCAACACTAGCAATGTTGGATTCTCCCGGAGACACAAACCGAAAGCTCCAATCTTTTCCTTCGTCATCCTGAGAGGTCAAAGCCTTAGGATCCTTGCTTGACGAAGTAGGACTACTAGTGGGTTTATCCTGATGATTGAAAGATGAGAATGGATTCCCATTACTGTCTTCTTGGGCTTCACACATTCACGTTTGAAGTGCCCCTTTCCCCACTTGAAGCAGGTAACTTTGGTCTTGTCAAAACCAAAAGTGTGTCCTTAGTAGCAATCAAGTTCTGTCCGGTCTTTTTGACAAACTTCTTAGCTCTCCGAACAGCACTTGCTAATGCCTAAATGATGTTCATTCTCTCCAACTCTGTCTCTCTACCTGCTCATAGTCCTCATCTGCCAGATGACAGTTCCGAATTTTCCCACCAACTAGTCTGTCATAGGAGTGAACGACAGCTGCTAAAAGATCCATATGCTCCTTAGCTACATTTACTGTCACATTCCCGAGATTCTTGGTCTTCAGTTTTTTAGCATTGGCTTCACGTGCTATGTATTGGGTACAAGACGACCCTGACGTGTCAGATCCTGAAGTAACAGCTTAAGAAGGAGCAGCTGAACTCGACAGAAATGCCATTTGAAGTGGTGCTCCAAACATTTTGGCTTGTGGAGTTGAGTTGAACAGTGATGGATTCTAATCATATGAAGACTTTTGGGCCCTATACTTCATCCTCAACTCTTCCTCTCTCAGCTTCAGAATGAAATCGTTGATATCTAACTTCGCCAGCATATCATTCTATCTGAGGTTGGATACAAAGGAAACCCACTTCTTGGCAACCCATCTGCAAAGTACGACACCTTGTCTTCCATAGACGTTGTAATTCCATGAGTGTGCAGCTCACTCATCAAGTGGTAGAACCGAACGATTACATCATCCAAGCTCTCCTTACCCATTGACGAGAAGTTGTCAAACTCCTTCTTCAACGCTTTAGCCTTTAGAGCTTTTAATGACGCATTCCCGTCATACCATTTTTCCAATGCATCCCACAGCTTTTTTGCTTGCTTGTTCTCAGAAAATTGATGGAAGATGTCCTTAGGAATTGATTGAGTTAGCAATGCATATACTTCTTCTTAGCATTGTACTTTACCTTTTGGCCATCAGTCATGCCACCTAAGGTAAGTTTGACTCCATCTACACTTACAGACATGCTATACCCTGTCTCTATCGACTCCCACAGATTAGGATCTACTCCATTTAAGTAGATCTCGAATCTTTGCTTCCATTATGGGTAATCATCTAACGTTATGAGCTTAGGGGGTTTATTGTGATTCCCCACTCATTTTCTATAAGCAATAGATTCTGGATCCTTGAATCCCTCCCTGCGGTGAACGTTGAATATTGATCCTCCATTACTATCGACTTTGAACTTTAGAACAAACTGTATTTACTTGTGCGGCTGAAGTAATGCGATTGAACACTTTGTGCGATTGAACAATGCGGTTGACCCAGACATGCGAATGAACAAGTGTGGATGGCTCAATTGTTCGAATGAGCAGGTGCAGATGAACACTGTGAATAGGCTGTTCAGTCATGTGAATGGATGAACGACTGAGTCCAATCGTGCGTATGAGGGATGTAGATGGATTCAGTTATGCGATTGAGTCAATCGTACGACTGAAGCTGCTAAATTTTGAGAATTCGAAGGTTTAAGGTATTTTGATGCAAAAACACGAATTTCTCATGAACCCTAATTGCCGTACGCCAGAAAACGTTAACTTTTTGACCTGGAGACGTCTAAAACACTGTTTGACACAAAAAGTTTTGAGTGAAAAGCACGATTTTTATCTCAAAATTGATCGAATCACACGTAAATCAAGAGCCAAAGCTCTAATAGCACTTGTTAGGACCGTGTACGGTATGGAATACTAACTGATTTACATGTATACCAACTCAAATAGTACGGAATCCTATTTGATTGGTGATCCAATCAGTGAGAACGCGAGTAAAATCAATCCAAGAATGAAACTAAACGTCAAGAACGATAGTAGAATGATTTACTGCGATCTATGAACTTGGAACAGGTGTTCTTGAGTCTCTGGACGGCTAGGGTACGATTTAGTGCGTAGGTATTCGAATTGTTATGTTTTTCCACGAATTAAGTGGTATTATGGGCTAGGGTTTTCCATTCGTGCGACTGAACCATTAGCATGGTTCAGTCGTGCGACTGAAGCATGTGGTTGATCATCCGCACGACTGAAGATTCAGTCGTGCGACTGAGTCAATCTCATGTTATAGTTGTGTGACTGATCCAGTCTCCTGGTTCATTCGTGCGACTGGTTCATGCGTAAGGTCCATTCGCATGAGAACTTCACACGATTAAGTTTAAGCATGTTTCTCAATCATTATTGACTAAGAACTATGTAAACAACCACAAACCTATATAGTTAGTTCAATAAGCGTTAACACACAATAATCAATGAAATATTAAACATTATAAGCATAAACCACACATTGTATTTCACTCAAACCCATTCTATTCCATTTATGTAAGACATGAAAGACATTTTACATTAAGCTCATAAACTAGGTACATATGTATCTACAAAAAATTTACATCCAAAGAAAACAAGAGCTTATGAAAGTGATAAACTAGACAACTTAGGACACACAGACTTTAAGAAATAATAAGAATTAGTTTTAATAAAAACCTACTCAAAGTTTATCATCCCAATAGCTAATATAAGATATTTAAATCTCTATTTATCAAAAGTCTTTGCAAATAGATCAACATATTGTTCATTTATGTGGACTTAGACTAGTTTAATTAATCCCTTTTCAAAATTATCTCTAATTAAATGATACCTGATGTTGATGTGTTTGGTCCTTGAGTGCTGCATAGGATTCTCTGTGATAGAGATAGCACTGTTGTTGTCTATATGAATGCAAGTCTCCTTAAAGTTTAATCCATAGTCAAGCATCTAATTCTGAATCCATAGCACTTGAGCACAGCAGCTTGCAGCAGCAATGTATTCAGCTTCAACAGTTGATACAGAGACACGGGATTGTTTCTTACATTGCCATGAGACAACCCTTCCACCAAGAAACTAACATCCCCTAGATGTGGACTTTGCAGTCATGTTGCAACCACCATAATCATTATCTGTATAAGCATACAGATTGAAGTCAGAATTCTTAGGGTACCACAGACCAAGTGTTGAAGCACCTTTGAGGTATCTTAGAATCCTTTTGACAGTGATAAGGTGAGACATCTTAGGGTTGGCTTGATATCTTGCACAAATACATGTAGCAAACATGATATCAGGCCTGCTAGCTGTAAGATACATAAGAGACCTAATCATAGCCCTGTAAAGGTGTTCATCCACACACTCCCCCTCAAGATCAGGTACAAGGGAGTGGTTTCTTGCTATGGGTGTCTTAGCAATCTTACTATCGGTCATGTTGAATCTCTTAAGTATGTCTTGAACATACTTTGACTGTTTAATAAAGATGCCATCTTCAACTTGCTTCACTTGAATTCCTAGAAAGAAATGAGTTCTGCCATGGAACTCATTTCAAATCTGTCCTTTATCAGCTTCTCAAAATCCTTGCAGAGCTTTGGATTAGTTGAACCAAAGATGATGTCATCTATATGTACTTGAACTAGCATTAAGTCATTTCCCTATCCTTTCATGAAGAGAGTTCCATCTATAGTACCCCTTCTGTATCCATGTTTGCAGAGATACTAAGATAGAGTCTCATACCACTTCTTGGGTGCCTAATGCAGCCCATAAAGAGCTTTGTCAAGCTTGCAGACATAATTAGGATGATCAGGATCTGCAAAACTAGTTGGTTGTTTGACATACACCTCTTCATCAATCATTCCATAAAGAAAAGCACACTTGACATCAAGTTGATAGACCATGAAGTTCTTGGAAACAACAAATGCCATGATATCCTAATAGCTTCTAGTCTTGCTACAGGAGCAAAGACATTAGTGTAGTCAATCCTTTCTTCTTATGTGTATCCTTAAACAACTAGTCTAGCTTTATTTTTTATGGCAATGCCTCTATCATCCTTCTTGTTCCTAAACACCCATTGGTTCTAATAGTAGTCTTTCCATGAGAAAGAGGACAAAGGTTCTAAACTTTCTGCCTTTTGAATTGAAGCAGCTCCTCTTGCATAGCTTCAACCCAACTTCCATCCTTCAAAGCCTCATCAATTTTCTTTGGTTCTATCTAGGATAAGAAACAAGAGTGAAGACAAACATTTGCTTCATGGGTTTGTCCTCTTGTTCTTACCACTGTGTCAACATCTCCAATGATGTTTGTGGTAGGGTGAGACTTGTGGATCCTTAGCTGAGGAATCACAGCAAGTTGTTAAGAGAGATCTAAATTAGAGAAATTTAGATCTGGCATAGATGTTTCTCCCACCACATCAGCATACTTATCAAGAGAAACTTGATTCAATGAGTGTGTGACATCATTGATGTGTCATCTATGGAGTGGTTATCAGCATCAAGAAATTCCTGATCATACATTTGAAGTGTCTTTAGTTTTGGAGCTTCCGAAGGAAACAAATTTTCCTTCCAAAGCTTGAATCTTCTTGGAACTCTTGGAAGTCCATGTCTTGGTCATGTGAAGAGTACCTTTAGGGTTGTATGGACAATCCTTAGCAAGATGAGCAGTAATTTCACACATGACACACTCCATTTTCTTCTTCCTAAGAGTCTTCTGCTGAGAACAAGACTGACTTTGATCACATCCCTTCTCCACCTTCATCTTTGCAGATGTTGAGACAGTCCTTTTGGGCTGAGGACTGTTCTTGGAGTTGGATGGTCCAGGCTGTATAGCAGTGGTACACAACAGATCAGCCTTCTTCTTGGTGCTAAGATGATTTGAACATGAACCAGAACTCTTGACAGTAGATTTTATGTTGATGTCTTCAGCCTTCACTACTTCAAACCCTGCAAAGATAAAAACTTATTTTTGCTTAGAGTCAAAAGTAGTCTTGATCTCTTGAGCCTTCCTAGCTTTTCTTTTGCTCTTTCTGATCAAGTTCTTTCTTATTGACTTGGTCATTACAGTCTTTTTCTTCTCCTTAGAAGGATAGTAGCCCTTCTTAGAATCCTCCTCTTTACTCTTCTTAGAGGAATTCTTCACTATCATTTCTTCATCCTCTTCACTTAAAGGGTCTATGAGAGGAAGCTCATATTCACAAGTTTCACACCTAGGTGATCTTACAGACAAGATTGTGTGTGGAGGAGCTATCTCTATAGATCCCAGACCTTTCTTGTTTTTATAGCACACCTTGTTGTGCAGGGAAGAGGATATCATGTTCTTGAAGGTCTCTTCTTCAAGAACACACTTTTCTGCCATGGCTTTGCTAATCACAAGATCAGCCTGGCACTCAATCATCTTAGTTATGAGATCCTTGATCTGAGTCCTAAAATTTGTATGCTTATGTTTTAAAACTAAAATGGTTTTCTCTAAGTCCTATCTTTAGTTTATAATCACTTTCAGACTTTCTAAAATCAGCTTTTAAAATGTTTAAGGACTCAAGATCAGATCTTATTTCTAAGTTGTAGGACCTGTATCTGTTAACTTTAGCAATGCATTCAGGGGTACAGAGATGTTCCAATACCTTGGATTCATCATGATCTGCCATCAGTGCTTGGTTTGGAGAAGCATCCTCCACCTGAAAGCTCAAGAACAAAGCCTTATTCTTCAACAGTAACTGCAGCTTGCTGCTTTGGCTTCTCATTCTGGGTAGCCTTGTCAGTGTAGTTTGGTCTGGATTGTGCTTGGCCACCATTTGTTCTTGGTGCCTTACATTCATTAGCAAAGTGGCCCATCAAGTTACAGTTGTAACACTTGGCTTTGCTTTTGTCCAGTCCAAACTTTCCACTAGTTGCATTGTTGAGGAACTTCCTTCTAATCCGCTTGTAGAACTTCTTGGCTGTGTGAGTGAGAAGAGCCATCTGCTAGACTATTTCCATGTACTCCAGATCATCTGGATGGATACAGTCTAGGTCTTCAAGGGTGAAAAAAGAGCTGCCATAAGTTTCATCAGAAGACACAAAGGCTTGAGAAGAAATTGTCTCTTGGAATGGGCTCCCTTGAGTGTAGTTCTCCCTTGGTGTCTCAATCAACCACAAGAAGGTTTGAACCCGTTTGATTGTTGGAGTTTCCAGATGAACCTTGCATGTTTATCTCCATTTGGTAGTCACTGAGAATCCCATACAACTCTGTTAGAGTGAGAGTTTTTAGATTCTCAATTCTCTTGATAACTACATAGTAGTGTGTCCATTGCCTAGGAAGTGAGGACATGAACTTATTTACAATCTCTCTGTTTTCAAGAGCAACTCCTCCATCCACTAGGGTATCCACAATCTCAACATACCTGAAATATGTTGAGTTATGGTTTCACCTGCTTTGAAGGTAAAATTTTCAAACTACTGTTTTAGGAGATCCTTCTTGTTCTCCTTGGCTTCAGAGGAACCCTCATACATATGTTTCAATACATCCTATAGCTGCTTAGCTATTTTGTATTTCTTGAAACCTCTGTACATAGAGTTTGGAAGAGCAGTTCTGAAGGGCTGTCATGGCTTTCTGGTCAATCTTTACTCTCTTTCTATCTTCATCTGAATAGTTAGCCATAACCTTGGGTATCATACCACCACCAATAGCAGAGGGGTTGCTTGGTATGAAGGTCTATTTTCAACAGACTCCCATATTCTTGAGTCTAGAAACCTGATGAAACCTTCCATTTTTGGCACCAGGTGTCAAAGTCATCAAGAGTGATTAGTGGGGACTTGTTCATGGTTCCAGTTTCTATATTAGTTTTGGAAATGGCTGCTATTTGATAGGTTAAGTATTTTGTGTGTGTGAGGGATCTAAAGATGGTGAAATCTTATATCAAGAGCCTGGAATGCTCTGATACCAAATGCAGGACCGGTGAAGGGTGGTCACTTACAACACAATAACACAATGAGGAGATAACTTGACTAATCAAACAGTGAAACCAGATTAACCACAAGTAACGATACTAGGAACACAAGTAAGAATGAGACAGAACAAGATAGCAAAATACACAAGGAGATGGTTTTCACGATTGCAGTATATTGCCTTCTTAAGTTCTATTACAAGTGTTACAAAGCATAAAAGAAAGTTACAAGTACTTGAAATACATATACCACATCCTACAGCCGACCATACTATGAAAGCCAGCTGGATACAATTGACTAGACATAACAAAATCAATTGTAGAGTCAAAAGGCAGATTGCCTTTTGACTTGTGACTATGACATGCCATAGCTCACATCCTAATATATTACAAAAAGGATAAAGTATATGAAGTAGAAATTTATAGACTCAAGATCTCAATGTACAGTTACTAAAAGCATGGATCTTTTCACCAACTCAGGTAAGTTGGTGACTTTACAGAGTTGCAGCGGAAAGAAGTCCAGCTTTTATGTAAAATAAATCAGATAAAGTATGTATACTAAAAGTCTTCGGAAGAAATCTGTCTTCAAGTGTTGGCTTCGGAAGACTTTGTCTCTGAAGCTTCGGAAGACTTCATCTTTGGCTTCGGAAGATATTGGTCTTGACTTCGGAAGATTTCATACTCAGAATATTTTTGTTGCTGGTGTGAAATTTCCGAAGCATTCTTCTTCAATGCACTTGTGCATGCAAGCATGAGACTTTGAGTGTTTGAGTTGTATCAACCTTAACATATAATCCTTACATTATGGTTACGATTATTGATGGTTTATGTTTATTATTTATAATCACAATGTCATATTGTTCATTGGTCTTTTACTTTTATCATCATGATTTACTTTTATATAGTTACGATTTAAACATCTAGTGTCATTTGACTTGGTTGTTTGTTTATATATGTATATATATAGTTTTGTGATGTGTGCTTTATAAAATTAGAAATGACTTCTTTTAGCTGGTTATTCTTACATATTATTTTATCTACTAATGGATTTATATTACAATAATAATTATTAGAAAAGATTGAATACATAAAACCCTCACATAGAATGATTCTTTATTTTGTATTGTTTTGACTAAAATACCTCTAATATAGAAACTTAACGTAAATATTTTTTAACGATTTTAATTAGGTGTAGTTAAATGAATTAAAAACGACAATTTTAGCAGACTTTTGGATACAAACGATAAAATTTTACACTTTTGAATTCAAATAATAATTTTTATGAAACCACATGTATTATACATACTTAAATCTTATATATATGTTTTATTTTTTATTAAAAGGTTATTTTAGGCATTTTATAATTAGCTAAAAAATTAATGCCCCATCTATACGAGAGACATTTTGTGTTACTCTTGTGTATAACTTTAGACTTTTTTCTTTATAGTTTTTCATAATTAAAGAAAGTAAAATTAAGTATTACCAAATGAGTGTATATAAATAAAAAAAGTTAACTCTTCGGTCAAATAAGTCTCCACCGAAACAGTGGAGATACATAATGAGACATAATATTTTGTTTAAGTATGTAACAAAGAAATATAAAATTCATAACTCAACCAACGTTTAGACTTGATAATAAATATTAAACTAGTTGTTGTAGATCGGCGTCTCTATTGGACTTTGCGGTCGTTTGGCGTACGAATCTGCATATTTGATAAGGATTTAATAGTTTTTGGTTTGTAATAATTTGTATTTAGTATGCCTTTATTTGATAGGTACATACATTTATTTGATTCATTATGTTTTGTATTTTATATACATGGTACTTATTTCGGGAATTGATGTTCTGTTCTCTCATGCATTTATGGTTATATTAGTTGTTATGAAGGTTTATGTCACAATCTCTTGACAAATTTATACTTTATTCGGATAGCTGTTGTATAGATATACACGTATATGTGTACGATTTGATACTCTCGCATGCTAGTCTTTGTTATTCTTTTGTCTAAACGTAGCCTTCCTCTTAATACGATATTGTATGTTTCGGTTCGAGTATTCTGACATGACATGGAGGTATAATAAACTCATCATTATCACAGTAATAACACTATACTATCTATAAAAGTGTGATCAGTTTATGATGTCTTTTTGTATTATATATGCTTGGAAAGAAATTGAAGTTTTTGTATTTTAATATCATAATTTAAATTCAGGACTTTACTAATATGACTTTTTTCAGCTGTTAATTGTAACTTATATATACTCCAGTATGTTATAATTAATCGCTACTATGTTGGATTCAACTCAAAGTTTAATTAAAAAAATAATTAACAAAATCAACTTAAATAATGTAATATTTCCTTTCTGTATCCAATTGAAGTTTGTATAAACAAATTGGAGATATGCACATAAAGACAAATATTTTGCAACAACAAGCAATGTATTAACTTTTGAAATAATAGAAACAATATATTACATAACTGATCCCTATATAAAACTAAAAATGATATTCAATCCCTACAAGTTCAAATAATATTCATAGAAAATCCAAAATATATACGTTCTCCTTATGGTATAATTTTATGTAACAAGAAAATGATGAGATATGGTTTGAGTATGCAAGAGCGTTCTAAGCATTTAAGCACTCACGAGGGAAGCTTAGGAATCTTGTCAATTTCATGTTTTTGTTTGTGTCATTATGGTTTGATATCACGAGGTAGATAAAGGAAAAAGAATACAAAGATGGTTGAAACATATTATTCATGACAAATTATCAAAAAACAAATATTTTACTATAACAATGTGTGTTCTACGTGTTTGTTTATTTATTTTTATTCTTCTTCTAAGTAAGACATAGGTACTGTTTGGCAACCTCTTAATAAGCTTTTTGATAATTCAGATGTTTAAATGGTTTAACATTTAATGGTTCAGGCTATTTGTTTCACGAGCAAATGTCTAAGACATTTGCCTCTGAATGGTTAAACATTATACTAGTGCTGAATGGTTAATATGTCTAATGCTGAATGATTAAAACCTTTTATCTGAATTGGTCAGACATTGACATTTGAATAGTTAAACGATATACTAGCTCACTTAATGGTTCGGACCTCTTAATGGTTCAAACTTTTCCATTGGTTCAACGTTTAATCATTTAAAAGTTACCAAACAACGGATAGTTAGTTATGTTATACAATACAAGGGACAAGTTTCACTAAAATAATCGTATCAATTTAACCCATCGCATCGAGCTAATCGAATGGTTTACGTACCATACCTTCATTGGTTAGTTAAGTATTCTTTTTACTAACAAGAGATTCCCTCACTATAAAATCAATATATTACTAATTCTATCTCATGGGTATCATATATATCCTCTAAACTCTTACCACCGAATCAACTAAATTGCTTTAGATAATCATAAGCCTCCAGTTTTATAATCTAATATCATGATTAGAGTTGCAATTCTTTTTTTAAAAAAAGAAGATTATCCTTATTTTTTGTAAACTTAAGTTAAACGGTAATTAATCTTTGTTTGCAACAAATAAACGTTACATCCTTGAAATATGATGCTAAAGTATATATAGTTATTAACATTAATCATTACTTGAGTTGTTCATTGCACTTAGAAAATTATCTAGTTATCTGATCCGAAACGAATTGAGTGAATCAATCACCATTTAAATAAATAATAGTAATAATAATAACTATTACATAACATGTAATATACGGTTTACATTACAATAGACTATAAACTAGCAAGTATACCTTTGTTAAATTTCTAATCAATATTGATGAATCCAGAGCACCTATAATAAATAACCCATTACAAAAGATGGTGAAATGCAGTAGATAAATTGTTGTTTAATGCAATTGAAACAATATTGTTGACGAAAGACTTGTTAAAAGTAAAGAGGGACTGAATATGACTTTTGTATAAACATTAGTGAAGGACCATTTTACTCCCGCATATATCCGACAACTGTATCATCTCTGGTCTCCACATTATTCTTGTAAATCAAACCCATTCACTTCTCTTTCTCCTCAAAATTCCACCTATTCTCTCTCTCTCTCTCTCTCTCTCACTCTCTTTCCTTCATCACCGCCTTTCTATCACAAAGCTTCCTTTCCCCCCCCCCCCCTCCCCCTCAATCACTCAAACAAACCTGCAATTTCTTCATCAAAACCCTAATCACACCCACAAAACCCACTTCTGATTCACATTTCGCCTCCCAAAATGACCAAACCCTTTCTGGGTTTTGCAATGATGTTCGATTTCATCTCTTCATCGTCTGTTTCCTTTCGATTACACTCGCTTACGTTCGCTCTCAGTCGAGCTCTAACGATGCTGCTGTAATGCTTGCTCTGAGAGACAACGTTAACCCGCCGAAAACCCTCGATTGGTCCGACCCGGATCCGTGTAAATGGAAGCAGGTTCAGTGCTCACCGGACGGCCGGGTCACCCGGATCCAAGTGGGTCACCAGGGGCTCAAGGGTTCTCTTCCTCAGACCCTCAACAACCTCACCGAGCTTCAATATCTCGAGTTTCAAAACAATGAACTCACTGGCCCGCTACCGAGTCTCGCCGGGTTAACTCAGCTTCAGAATCTTTTGCTCAGTTACAACAATTTCTCTTCTATACCTCCTGATTTCTTTGATGGTATGTCTTCTTTACAACATGTGTATCTCGATTACATCGATTTCGCATCATGGTCTATACCAGACAGTTTGAAAACAGCATCTACTCTGCAAGTTTTCTCTGCAACATCAGCCAACATCACCGGGAAAATCCCAGATTTCTTCGGCGGTGATACGTTTGCAGGGCTCACAACTTTGCATTTAGCGTATAATTCCCTTGAAGGCGGATTACCCAGTTCCTTTTCAGGGTCTTCAATTCAAAGTCTTTGGTTAAATGGGCAAAACAGCAGGTCAAAATTGAATGGAACCCTTGATGTTCTTCAAAATATGACACTATTGACCCAAGTTTGGCTTCATGGGAACCTCTTTTCTGGCCCTTTACCTGATTTTTCAGGTCTGAATGGGTTGCAGAATTTGAGTGTAAGAGATAACAGTTTAACTGGCCCTGTTCCTGAATCTTTAACAGGGCTACAATCTTTAAAAGTTGTGAACTTGACGAACAATCTGTTACAGGGTCCAACTCCAAGTTTTGATAAGTCTGTTGCTGTTGATATAAGTGGTACTAATAGTTTTTGTTTACCAAATCCGGGTGTTCCTTGTGATGATCGTGTTAATACTTTGCTTTCAATTGCAAAATCTGTGGGTTACCCTCATATCTTTGCTGATAATTGGAAGGGTAATGATCCTTGTAGTTCATGGTTAGGGATTGCATGTTCATCTGGTGGGAATATTACTGTCATCCATTTTCAAAAAATGGGTCTTACTGGTAGTATTTCGCCCAGTTTTTCGTCGATTACATCGCTGCAAAGGTTGGTTCTTGCAAGTAATAATCTTACGGGAACGATACCTCAAGAGCTTAAGGATTTGCCTAATTTGGTAGAGGTTGATGTTTCTAACAATCATCTTTATGGTCAAGTTCCTGACTTTAAGGACACTGTGAAGGTGAAAACTGAAGGGAATCTTGATATTGGGAAGGATGGTCCTAGTGTGACTCCGGTTTCACCGTCTGGTGGTTCACCTGGTGGTCGAACCAGGTCTAATGGTGGTGGTGGTGGTGGGAAGGGTGTGAACCCTGGGGTGGTTGTGGGATCGGTTGTAGGCGGTGTGTTTGTGGTTGCTGGTTTACTAGGTGTTTGTTTGTATACTCGTAAGCGTAAGCGAGCTAGTGGTGTACCATATCAAAGCACGATGGTGATCCATCCCCGTCATTCGACTTCAGATGGTGATGGGGTTAAGATCACCGTTGCTGGTTCGAGTACAAATGGTGGACCGAGTGAAAGCTTTAGTCAAACAAGTAGCGGTGGTAGAGACATCCATGTCGTTGAAGCGGGCAATATGGTGATTTCGATTCAAGTTCTGAAAAATGTCACCAACAATTTCAGCCAAGATAACATACTCGGGAGAGGTGGGTTTGGGACGGTTTATAAAGGGGAACTACATGATGGAACCAAGATCGCAGTTAAGAGGATGGAGTCGGGTGTCTTGAGTGAAAAGGGGCTCGATGAGTTTAAATCTGAGATTGCTGTTCTAACCAAGGTTCGACATAGGCATTTGGTGGCACTTCTCGGGTACTGTTTAGACGGGAACGAGAGACTCCTCGTTTATGAGTATATGCCGCAAGGAACACTTAGTCGGTTTTTATTTGATTGGCAAAAAGAAGACTTGAAACCGCTCGAATGGACTAAAAGATTGATTATTGCTTTAGATGTGGCTAGGGGTGTTGAGTATTTACATGGTTTAGCACAGCAGAGTTTTATTCATAGAGATCTTAAACCGTCCAACATTCTTCTTGGTGATGATATGCGGGCGAAAGTTTCAGACTTTGGGCTTGTTCGACTGGCCCCGGATGGGAAAGCTTCACTCGTGACTAGACTAGCGGGGACGTTTGGGTATCTTGCACCCGAATATGCAGGTATTCATCACTTTCTTTCTTATGTACGCATATTTCATTCAAACGTTTAACAACTGACCGATGATCTTACTACATATGATGACAGTAACGGGCCGAGTAACTACAAAGATTGATGTGTTCAGTTTCGGGGTTATCTTGATGGAACTGATAACGGGCCGAAGAGCATTAGACGAAACACAACCAGAGGAAAGTGTCCACTTGGTGCAATGGTTCCGAAGAATGCACATAAATAAAGACACCTTCAGGAAGGCCATTGACCCGGCCCTTGACCTTGACGAGGAAGCTCTAGCTAGCGTGAGTACTGTAGCTGAACTAGCCGGCCACTGCTGCGCCCGTGAACCACACCAGCGACCCGATATGAGTCATGCGGTCAATGTCCTCTCCTCACTGGCCGAGCTCTGGAAACCATCTGAACCCGACCCAGATGATATCTATGGAATCGACCTCGATATGACTTTACCCCAAGCAGTCAAGAAGTGGCAAGCATTAGAGGGTATGAGCGGGTATGACAACTCGTCGGTCATCGGAAGCAATGACAACACACAAACGAGCATACCGACTAGACCCTCGGGCTTCGCTGAGTCGTTTACTTCACTGGACGGGCGGTGAGACCCGATTCTTGGTTGGGATGTTTTGTTCATTCTTTCTTATGCTTGTTTATCTGCTGAAGTTGTTTAATTATCAGAAGAAGTCTTGTGTTTTTTGTTTTGGGTAGCTTATGACATGATGCTTGTCATCATAAAAAATGCAAAAAACGTTAGGAATTATTGCAAATAATTTTGACCTTTTGTGCCTGTTTAATGCCATCTGGGTTGTTCACTGTGCAACAAATGTTGTACCCCTTTACAGTTGACAATAAAAAAAGTCAACTATTCTTCTTACACCATGCTTTAAGGTTGGGGTTCTGATTTTAAATTTGGATACAATGCTTTTGTTATAGTAAGTTGTACAACATGCATTGGTAGTTGTACCTTGCAGGTGTCGCTGGATTTGGCAACTGCCATACATAATGCTTGATTTCTTTATTCAATTTTGTATATTTTTAAATTGTTAGATGGTCAAACTATAACCAATTTTTAATTAAGTAATAAGATACGTGACCAGCATACATCCCATTCCTACTCTTGTGTTTTCTTTCGTCTTTGATCCCTAAATTTGCGATTGATTACCCGGGAATTACGGAATCTTTTTTGCAGATTCTTAATATATTACGATATTTTGAAATTTTGAAATTAGGTAATGTTACTATGTGGGGTGTGCCAGCTAATTTTCCAACCTAATAATAAACAAAAACTAATTACTAAAGCACCTCAGTTACGAAATCTATGGGTTAGCTTCAAAATTAAATTAATGAATATGTGCGGATAAAAACAACTTATCTTATAATAAAATTGTAACTCGAGACGAATGGTGTTGCAATCAAAATTTTTATTTTCCTGCCCAAACTATTTTTACGTTTTTTTCCATAATAATTAGTAATTAAGAGAGTAATTTATTGATCTTTTATGACTAACACTAGTTTTAGTAAACACTTGTGTTACACGGATTTAGTAAATAAAATAGTAAAATCATATCATTTATTAATTATAAAATAATATTCTAATATATATATATGACTGAAATTATGTATAATAAATGACTAACTAATAATACAATGATATCAATTTTTTAAAATTTTATTTTTAAATAATTTTCCAAAAAAATAAACATTTTGTTCTAAAACAACCGTATAAAAATGTCTTTTTTTAAAATTTTCTTATTATAACTCCCAAATTAATTATTTTTGGTTTTGAAAAACTGAATTTTAAAACTACCAATTTTTAAAATATTTTGTATTTTTAAAAAAGTTTTATGCTTTAGAAAAAATATTATTTTATAAAAAACTGTTTATTAAAAATATCATTAATAAATAGAACTCTTTTTTAATTTATTAAATACAAAGAATGTTAAATAATATTATTAGTAATTGAGGTAATTATTTAAGATGAGAGAGAGAGACAAGAACATTTTGATGAAGATGATTATGATGTTGATACATGACACCTCAACAGCTAAACTTACCATTTTATTAGAGTAAGAAAATTTAAAAATTTATTTCAACAAATAATTCAATTTTTCTTCATGTTTTTCTTTCGTTTATAAACGAAAAGATATCATATATATTATATTTTGAAATGGTTTTATATATAATAAAAGTATTTCAATAATTGAAAGTATATACAAATTTGTATTTGTGTTTTCTTATATGGGCCTTCTAAGGCTTAATATAATATATAATTAACAAAAAATTTTTAGGCCACGACTTCCGATTAAATTTAAACTTTTATTTTTCGCGCTCTCTTATTAGATAAAAATAATTATAAGTAAGTAAACTAAATAATTAATATTCAAAATATACAGTTTTGTATTTAATAAATTATTAAAACATATTAATTATAAAAATTTAATATATCTTATTTTTAAAATTTAATTTTAGATTTTTTAATTTTTATTTTGTTATTTACAATTTGTTAAATTTTATTATTTATTATTTTATTTAAAGATTAATGACATATATATACAAAATATTAATTCTTAATAGTTTTAATATGTTCAATTGTTTCTACCAATACATGGACTTCTAATCTAGTTATAAATATGTTTACCTAAATTATCAGGTCACTGGTGAACTATTACTAGTAATTTTTGTAACTTTGAAAGGAAACTCCATATGAGGGTTTTTTAAAAAGCTCGTAGCGTATGTGTTTTCCGAAAGTCGCTTTAAAAAACTTGCCGGAATTCAGTTAAATATGATCATGTAACTTGATATTTTTTATTTCGAAACCCAAGTAAAAGAATATAAAGGATAATTATATAAGAAATACAAGTAAAGGAGTTTAATAAACTAAAATTTGTTTGGTCAGTAACTCTATCTTTGTTATACTTTCACCCGTCGAAAACTTTATTCTTGTTGCCCCCTACATGTCATTGGATGAGAAAACCCTTCGTCATTGAGTTATGGTCAGCAATAACCCAATGTTAGGTCTGTAACATTCTTCTTTCCTCATTTTCTTTTCTTTTTATTTTTTAGGGAGGTGTTACATGGAATTACTAATCATTGTATTTGTTTTTGTAAGATGTCTTCGAACTCCTAAATAAAAAATAAATGCGTTGGGATATAGGGATGAAGCTACCACATAATAAGTTGTCTGCTCCTAATTAAATAGTCCAAATGCTAAAGATGAAGTCTATGTGATGAAGGTTTATATGCGGATGATCTGCTAATCAACTGTGAATCAACAAACATATTGCAACTGCTATTCAGCAGCAATGTGTTGATTCATTGCTTTTGTAGACAATGTTGTTGGTGCTAAAGAGTAGTGGTGTTATCATTACACTGCAATTGTCAAAGACCGTAGAACTGATTTCTTTTTTGTATCGTACACTTTATTGTAACCAATAGTATTACACATTCGTGGTTTCTGTAATATGCAGATCAATGGCTATAGCATGCCGTTGATCCTAACCTAGAATGGACGTTTAAGATTTGTTCTAGTGTTTTTCTTTCATATTATAAATATCTCACACTTGTGTAATTTTAAGGTAAGTTGTTTTGCATATTTGTATTTATGTAGTACTCTCTTGTAATCAGTGAATTATAATCAAGAGAATATTTTGAAATAATTTTCTTGTGTTATTTTTGTTTCTAGTATCGCAATTGTTTGTTTGTGATAAGTAGTTAATAGAGATTCTACATCTACTAATTGCTAATTTACAGAAAGTCTTGTTCAATCCAATCCAACATGTGTATTAAAGCATTGGCTCTTGATTTGTTTGAAATTGCAGGATTGATGTTTGTCACTTAATACTTTGTTTTTCTTTCAAACTCACTTACTCACACACGGTTTTAGATGAAGCAGAATCTCTTCTAAAAGTTGATAATAATATACTAAGTAACAAAAACACAAGAAAATAATTTTCAAGATACTTGTATATATTATTTTTCAACTTAAAGTATTACAAGACTCTTACAAGGTGTTAGGACCGTTTATGTATGGAGTACTAGCTGATTTAGCGCGTATACCAACTCAAATAGTGCGGAATCCTATTTGATTGGCAATCCAATCAGGGAGAACACAGTTCAGATCAATCTAACGATTAATGAAACATTACAAATGATTAGAACACGATCAACTGTAATCTATGAACTTGGAACATGTTTTCTTGAGTCTCTGGATGGCTAGGGTACGGTTATGTGTGTAGGTATTTGAATTGTAACGTTTTTCCACGAATTAGGTGGTATTTATAGGTTAGGGTTTTCCATTCGTATGACTGAACCATTAGCATGGTTCAGTCGTGCGACTGAAGCATGCGATTGATCCATCCGCACGACTGAAGGTCTAGTCGTGCGACTGAGTCAATCTTATGTCTCAATCGTGCGACTGATCCAGTCTCCTGGTTCAGTCGTGCGACTGGTCCATTAGCTTGAAGTATTCATGCGTATGGTCCATTAGCATGAGAATTTCACATGATTAAGTTTGAACATGTTTCTCAATCATTATTGACTAAGAACTATGTACAATAACCTCAAACCTATATAGTTAGTTGAATATACTTTATTACACAATAAACAATGAAATATTAAACATTATATGCATCAACCACACAATGCATTTCATTCATACCCATTCAATTATATATATGTAAGACATGATAGACATTTTACATTAAGTTCCTAAACTAGGTACATATGTATCAACAAACTCCCCCTTGGACCTAGTTTACATCATTGTCTAACATTCTTCATTAGCTCTTCGAATTTCTTGTACTTTTCCTCTCTTGTAGCTCCGGCATGTATCTCAAATGCAAAACAGAGTCTTATCACATTTTGAAACTGGAGGACTTGTACAATATCCTGCGAGTCATAGAATAATGACCACTTGTATAAAGTATAAACATCGTCAGCAGACAAGTTAGTCAACCACATAGGGTCAAATACCCGGATAGTATCCATTTGGCTCTGCTTTTGTAAGACTATGACCGCTTCACCTGTTCTCCAAACGTAGTACCACCACTTGAAGTGTGGAGTGAAGTCCTATGGCATTTCCCTTAGAGGGATTTTGGACATTGTACGCAGAGGACTCCACTTCAGCACTACCTTAGGCTTTCCAGTAATGGGATCAACTTCAGACCGTCTGATGTACCTCTTCAGATGTTGAGGTTTGAAGTTAACCCACCTGGTGTAGTATTCTTTCCTCAAAGCAGCCTCAAACGAGCCTGACATTTTTCTCGGATCAGCATACAACAACTTTAGACGTGCCAGCTGGTTGAGCTCAAAACCAGGGAGAGTCTTTAGATCGTGTGGAAATCTAAAATACTTTATGCCTTTTCTTTTTTCACTGCATACACATTCAGATCCTCAAAATAAGCCCATGCAATGATCCTGCCTAACACCTTTAAGTGTTTCTTGACTTTGTATAGCTTGGTGTAGACATTGGGCTTCTGTGTAGTACGCATGGCTCGGATCTTAGCAAAACATGCCGCCTATTTAGCCTTTTTGATGTCAACATTGGCGTCTAAGGCTTGGGATTGATCCTCATTCTTCTCAGACTATTTCTCCATCTGATCCAGCTTGTCAAAAGTATCACTGACAAGAGTATCACCCAAGTTGGGGACTACATTTCCCTCTCGGTCAGCGTACTCTGGATAATGGTCAGTAGTGACATCCTCTATCTCGATTTCATCTATGTCGTTGAGCTCATCATCACTAGTAACCTCAAAGTAGAGCATCCTTGACAATCTCGTCCGGGTTCAGCTTGAACATCTCAGCAAGTTGCTCATCAATAAGGTCATGAATGATTTCTCCTTCTTTAGGAGTATAGCTTACAGACCTTCTGACTATCCCTTGCAAATCAAGAATCATTGTAAGTTGAGACTTGATTTGCTGAAGGGGAGCAATATCATACTCATCTTGCTGAGATGTTTAATCTGCTTGATTTAAACATGTAACACATCAATTGTTAGTAATTAATCAAGACATTCAAACATTTGATAAAGATATATAAACCTTAATTACATAATATTAATACAAGATTCAAGTATAAAGCTTTCACAAATGCATAAACTTCTAAGCATTACTTTTGTCTTGTATGGCTGGCTTCTTAGCAGATGGGGTAGAAGACGAAGCTCCTTGGTCTTGATTTCTCTTTGTACGTCTCTCTTGACCCTGATCTGAGGCAGATGTAGCTGCATCTCCTTTATTATCATCATCATCATTCTGCCTTCCCCTTGTCCCTTCATCTTAGTTGGCCTCATCATCATCTTCATCATCATCATCATCATCATTATCCCCTTCTCTTATCTTAAGTGGCTCATCTTTTGATCCCTTTAATTTGAGCATGATAGTCTTGTTAGAGGCCTCCAACTCCTCTATTCTTTTTGTTGATTCAACGTTATGCTCCTGGAGTTAGGCAATTTGCTGAGCTTGCTATGAGATCTGCTGTGCTTGGGTAGCATTTAGCTCCACAAGCTAACGTAGTTGGCCAGCCTTCTCTTCATCAACAGCTAACAACTTCCGCAACATATGGTTATGTGCTGCCAGCTGTTTCTCTACCCTAATGGGGGGTAGAGATGGTCCTGTGGTGAATGTCGGATGGGATGATGGTCCGGCTTAGTGGCTGGTGGTAGTGGTGGTAGCTGTGGTAAAGATGGGTGGTGGTATAGGTATAACTGGTAAAGGTATGGCTATAGTAGTGGAGGGTGTGGTAGTGGTAGTAATGATGGGTGTGTGGTAGTAGTAGTGGAGTGTGTGGTAGTAATGGTGGGTGGTGTGGTAGTAGTGGTGAGGGTGTGGTAGTGGTGGTGGTGGTGGTAGAGGTGGTGATCAAAGTGAATCTCTGTCTCTTACTCTTCATCCCATGCGGTTGAGCCATCCTCTTTTCCTCGATCCCTTTAAGGAGGATGCTCCCCCTTGGCCGCTAGGCTGGTCTGGGGTGAAAGATAGATCAATATTAGCCTCCCTAGACTCACCCTGGCATCCACCTGACCACCCTAATCCCTCGCTCGGTGGCAACCACCTTGCTGCCCACCGTCCGAACTAATGGCTCCTCTCAGACTCCTCCTCCTTATCAGGACGAAGTCCTGATGGAATCCTTCCGTATCAGCTCCTTTGTGGGTGGATGATAGAGATGTAGCATTTGTGGTAGTGGCTCTAGATTGGGTGGGGCCAGTATCTCCACCATCATCACTATCATCATCAGAATCGTCAAATGGGAGCACAATCGGCTTAGAATCTGAGTCACTATCATCGTCACACCACTTCCTCTGAGCTGGCGCCACGTAGTCCTCTCGGGCCAAATGCCCAAACAAGCTCCTTACAGGGCGCTTCACCTGTTTTCCCCTATATAACTTCATCCGCCCTAGGGTGGTATCATCCATCACCTCTAGTGTAACTGTATCCTCTCTCTCATTGGGCAGCGAAGGAAGCTTCTGGTCGATGATCATTTGAATGAAACGTGGGTACATGTAGAAGCGTTCCTTGCCTTTGGCCTCTTTCTCCACCAAGTAGGTGAAGATCATCCTAGAAAAGCTAAAAGGGTGGTTCAGCACCAGAGCTACATACACGTTCTGGATCTGATCAGACAGCTCATCAAATCCTCCTTTTCTCGAGGCAATACACTTCAGCAGCACATGGGCTAAGTATTTGAACGGGGGCACAGGTTGCTCTTGTTGAGCATACCTGCGTTTATGTCCCCCGAGTACTTAGCCCAAAGAAAACATCCTCGAACTATCAACGGATGCAGTCTAGTCGGGCAATCGCCATCATCTCCTAACTCTAAGACTGTCCTCGGATCCTCCTCACTGATCTCAGTGTCCTGACCAAAGATGGAACTCCTAATACGGTGAGGCTCTAAGGACCTATCTACAACATCGCTTTCCTAGAAAGCCTGCGATATCGATCTGTATGGTGTGCACGGAGTGGAGATAGCTCTAAGATCCTCGATCTCCATGGAAATGTAATAATACCCACGAACTCAGACGCGTTCCGGGACGTAATGTCTAGATGAGCACATATGTTGTGCTTTGTGCTCATCATCCACCGACTCGACATGCTGCTATAACACAAGATAGATAAATGTTAGAGTGTGTGTAAATGAATGTCATTTGAATTTGTTGGACTTGAATCCTTCTATTCTGTCATGCGAATGACAACGCGACTGAGTCTGAGTGGTGCGATTGAGCTCATTCGTGCGATTGAACATGCGACTTGGCTTAGTCGTATGCTATCCCATGCGGTTGAGCCAGTCGTGCAACTGAACTCGTACGCATCGTTCAGTCGTGCGATTGTGCCATTTGTCAAGCTTAGTCGTGCGATTGAGGCATTCGCCCAACTCAGTCGTGCAATTGAAGTTCATCAGTAAGTCCATTCGCATGACAGTCTGTTTTTCCATTCAAATTCAAATCTTGAGCAACTTGATGTTAGACGTTGTGGTTTGCTCATTAGACTCGCAATCATTTCAATTAACATCTAACACACATTTGAAGTTAGCAATTTACTTAGTTTTACAGGTTTATTTAGTGAACTAAGTGTCAGTTCTTGTTAGGGCTCAAATTAAGTCGTTTAGGGCACGATTTGATGACATTTGAGTGGATAACGTAGCACATTACCTGTATAATTAAGAGAAATCGTTAGAAGCAACAGTAATCAGTCTAGAACACTCAATCGAAATTTTGGCAGCGTAAAGGTACAAACGTGCGAAAGAGAGAGCGATTAGGGGTGATGAGTGTCTGCGACCGACTCCCCCTTATTTATACTAGGGTTTCTTTCAGTCGCACGACTGAACCTAATCGCACTGTTGATTCGTGCGACTAAGGCTCAGTCGTGCGACTGGCTCAGTTAGTCACCTTCAGTCGTGTGACTAGGTTTTAGTAATGCGACTGTCTTATTCGGTCACCTCCATTCATGCGATTGGTTCATTATGATGATCCAATCGTATGGATTGACCAATGCTTATGGTCCAATCGCACATCTAGTCCATACGTGTGGTTTAGTCATGCGATTGGGCACATACGTATGGCCCAATCGTATGACTGGTTCATACTCATGTTCCAGTAGTGCGAATGGCTCATACTTATGAGTTGACCTTATGACCATTTAAACACTTAGCCCTTTTACTTATTGATAAGTCATTTTGACCATTGATCATCTCAGACATGACCATTTTAACTTAGAAAACTGGTGATCACCACAGACGTGATCCTTTTAACAATAAAACAATTTGTCACCTCAGACGTGACCTTTTTAGTGAGTGAATCCCAGATTGACCTCCGATGCGTAGTTTGACATTTAACTACTAAATTAACTGAAATTAACTAAATTAAACAACTAGACATAAAACAAAACTAAAACATATTTTTGTATTTTTGTGTGAGGTTGAAATCCTAAGATAAGTATCTACCAGATTTTTCTTCCTAGACAGTGTAACGTCAAGTTACTTTGATCATAACTGGAACGATTCATTATGGAATCATATAGGTTTATATAATCATACACAGATTTTTGACACCCATTGGTGATGATTTAAGGTTTAATTATTTCAACACACATTTGTGGATCCCACGCTTATATGGCAATCAACGTTCCGGAGATTTTTGAGCGGTCTACGGGTATTTTGACAAAAAGGAACTATTCTAAGAGCTTTCAAAGAGATGCTAAGCCTCTGGTCAGTGCCACCGGATAGCAGAAAGGCGCAAACAACAATGAATTCTAGAATATTTAGGTTATGCTTATCCTCAGGTCAGTGCCACCGCATAGCAGAGAGGCACACAACCTATCTTCTTGTTTGAGCAATTATATTCTTTTTGCACAGATCGCACCAACAACATAGGTTATTAGCTTGATTTCTTTTTGCATTTTTCATGTGCTTTGCTCATTTTTATGGTCATTCGCACATATTTGTGGCGTTTAATTTGCTCGTCACCCCTTATTGGAACTTGTTTGATTGTGTTAACCAGGGATAAGATGATAACCCACAGCTTGTTGAATAACTTAGTTTGACCTTGAAATCACCAATTAGGTCTAATCATCTATTGCGTTGAATCTACCAACACATCATGTGTGGTCTAGCAACCTCTAGGTCTACTTCTCTATGTTACCTTAGTAGGAGCTAGTTTTACTATCATTTTTCCTTTTATGTTGCTCAGATTTCTCAGACTTATACTTTGAATTTTCATCTTAATCAATTACATTCTTTTAAACTCCCAAACTCTTTGTTCCTGTGTACTATCATTTTTCATAAACACTGAATTAGTATCACAGATACGATCTCATTTTTATTAGTTAGACTGTCCTCCTCCCTTGTTTTTTTTGTAAGTACTGAATTAAAACAACTAATTTAATACTAATTTAACCTATTCTCCCCTAAAGATCTAAAACCGAAAATGTTATTGCGTTTAGAAATTTAATAGGCGAAGAAATAAAATAAAATAAAAGAAAAAAAATAAAAAATAAGTCTACTCGTCGGACTATGTACTGTCATCGTCTGGAATCACTTCACTTTTCTTTTTCACCCCATTGACCTCTACCAAATATAAAAATCTTGGTTTATCAAAAGCTTTTGTGTAGAGGTCTGCGCGTTGAAAGTCCATATTAATTTTAACAACATCGATTAAGTTCTTATTAAAACAATCTCGTATAAAGTGACATTTAATTTCGATGTGTTTGGTCTTAGGATGTTGGACTGGATTTTTAGTTACGGCTATAGCAGCAGAATTATCAACAAATATAGGAGTGTTAGAGAATTTCAAACTGTAATCCTGCATTTCCTGTTGAATCCAGATGATTTGTGAACAGCAGCATGCAGCAACAACATATTTAGCTTCACAAGTTGACAGAGCAACCGATGTCTATTTTTTACACTGTCACGTGACTAATCTTCTCCCAAAGAATTGACATCCTGCTGAAGTTGACTTGTAGTTCATTTTGCAGCCGCCATAATCCAATCGCTATACGCTGTAAGCTCAAATTCATCGTCATGAGGATACCACAACCCAAGTGTTGGAGTACCCTTCAGATAACGAGATATCCTTTTGACTCCTATGAGATGGTTGACTTTTGGTTTTGCCTAATATCTGGAGCAAAGGCACGCCACATACATGATATTAGGACGTGAGGCAGTGAGGTACATGAGAGATCCGATCATGCCTCGATACATGATGGCATCCACCAGATCACCATTTTCGTTAGGTGCCACATCGTGGTTTGTAGCTAGTGGAGTCCCAGCTGTCGAAGCATTCTCCATATCGAACCGACTGAGAATATTGCCTACATACTTGGTCTGATGTAAAAATATCTCCTTTGGTGTTTGATCCACCTGTAACACGAGAAAGAACGTCATTTCTCCCATGGCAGTCATTTCAAATTCACCTTTCATTACTGCTTTAAATTCTTTGCATAAATCTTCATTTTTGGAACCGAAGATTATGTCATCAACATAGATCTGAACTAGCAGTAAGTCACCATCCTTTTCTTAGATGAATAGTGTACAGTCAATCACTCCTCTATGAAATCCGTGTTCACAAGACGAGTCGAGAGCTTTTCATACCATGGTCTTAGGCTTGATAGAGCTCATAGAGAGCCTTATCTAGTTTGTAAACTCTATCCTAATGATACGGATCCTCAAATCCTTCAGGTTGATTGACGTACACTATCTCCCAGATTTCACCATGAAGAAATACACTCATTACATCCAGTTGATAAACTTTAATTTTCATGTAAGATGCATAGGCTAGAAAGATACGGATTGCTTCCATTCTTGCCACAGGTGCAAAGACTTCATTGTAATCAATACCCTCGACTTGTCAAAATCCTTGAACTACAAGTCGAGCCTTGTTTCTTATTATGACCCCTCGGTCATCTTTCTTGCACTTCAAGACCCATTTGGTGCCAATGACCTTAGCACCTTTAGGTCTATCCACCAGTGTCCATACTCCTAACTTCTTGAATTGAAGAAGTTCTTCTTGCATGGCACTCACCCATGCCTTGTCGTTTAGGGCTTCCACTAACATATTTTGGCTCAAATTGTGACACAAAACACGATATGCACCATCATGAAGATATCCTTTTTCCATCACTAAGGCATAATCTGCTTAGTATAGCTGATTTCTTGTCTATACTCCTGATCGAACATCTCTAATGACATTGTCCAAAGGATGATACACGTTTAGGCGTGATCCGCGAGTGGTGGGTACAACTACCTCATTATCCAGATTGTGAACAACAGGTTCGGTATCGAGGCAGTGGGACTGTGAGGTTCCGAAGAGTTAGAGGCATCAACATCTGATGCTTGTGTACTTGCAGTAGTAAGAACCTGTTCCTTCTGATCCACCTGATCATTTGCCACATCTTCATCATCAAAGGAGGTGTCACTTACTTCAAGTGCTCCCCCTGAAGAACTAGAAGAATCACCTTATGACGCTGAGGTTGTCAGGTCCAGTGATGGTGTATTTAACACCTCGTACATCATTCTGGTCGATAACTCATCGTCAGGAGGGGAGAGTGGGATGTTGAAGGACTTAAAGAATCCATCATAGTCGAAAAAGAATGAGGGTCCTTTTCCAGCAAGGGGGTGGTGTATCTCTGTACATCAACATTGCACCACACTTCTACTTGACCCGTTGAATTGTTGTAAACTCTCTTATTTGGTATGTTGTATCCTAAGAAAATTCCTTCTTCGGCCTTCTCACTGAACTTCCCTGATTGAGTTTTCTTCAGCAACGTACATGGTGCGCCATATGGCTTGAGGTACTCCAGATTTGGTTTACGTCGTTGGAGCAACTCATAGCATGTTTTACCGTGACGTTTGACCACTAAGACGTGTGAGGGTATAACATGCGTTAGCTACTGCCTCGTTCCAAAATTGGATAGCCAGTTTTGACTCTGCTAGCATAGTACAGGCTGTCTCTATCAAGCTTCAATTCTTTCTCTCAGCAACCCTATTCATTTGAGAAGTGTAGACAGATGTGAACTGGTGCACAATTCCTTTTTCTTTTTTAGAATGCCTCCATCCACTGGTTCTTGAACTCGGTATCGTTGTCTGAGCGAACTTGCCTTACCTTAAGCATGTAGAGCGACTCCAATGTAGTTACCACCTCATTGAATGACTAAAATGTCTCTGATTTGGATTTCAGAAACATCACCCAAGAAAATCTTGAGTAGTCATCTGTAACTACATAGCAGTACAAATCGCCGGCAATGCTCTTTGTACTGACTGGCCCAAACAGATCCATGTGAAGAAAGCTCAAGAGGTAGATCAATTGAGTGAACGTTTTTTTCCTTATGAGACTTCTTAGTCTGTTTGCCTTTCTTACATGTGACACAAAAATCCATAATTGGAAGTTCTTAACATTTTCTACACGCACTAGATCATTCTGGATCAAGTGATTCATCTTCTGGATTAATGTGTCCCATTCTCCTATGCCATGATATGGAGTCTTTCTCTGTTGCCTTTGACAAGAGCATTGTACTTGATGATCAGTTGTGGAAGCCTTTGATAGGTCCAAGACATACAAATCATTATATCTTGAAGCTGATATTAAGACTTGGTCCTTCGGAATGACATAGTCCTTTTTCAGAACATAGCACTTCTTGTTGTCAAATACAACCTTGAACTCTTTGTCACATATTTGCAAGACAGAAAGTAAACTATTTTGAAGTTGTTGAACATAGTTTACCTTATCAAACTTCACATTCTGGTTTCCCACTTCCCCTTATGCATTGATATAACCTCCTTTATTTCCAGAAAACGAAACGTTTCATCCTTTAATTTGTTTGACATTTGACAAGAGAGACAGGTTTCCAGTCATATGCCTTGATGCTCCGCTATCAACAATCCAGGTATTTGTAGAAGCACTATAGCGGACACCCTGCACATTTAAGGAAATGATTAGTTTAGGTTAGGGACCCAAGCCTTAACTGGCTTGGGTGACCCAGAGGCATCACACATCATAAATTCTACCCACTGTCCATTTGAGGGTGAGGGCAGATCCATTTTCTTGTTCTCATTATCAGACATTATACTTGATTTTTCTTTCCATAGGCCAGTTTTGTGTAAGGCCTGTTTATGATAAAGAGACGAGACGACTGGATTACAGTTTGAGCTTTATGTTCACTAATCCTTTTTGGTGGAGTGATAGAACTCCTTTTAGAAGACCTTGGTTAGGATCATGAAGTTCAATTTTCTTTCTAGGTGTCTGATAATAAGGACAGGTAGAAGCAATGTGTCCGTACTTTCCACAATTATAGCATGATCTACTTTCAACATGTTGGTGGAACGGTTTCTGTGGGGAAGTGTATGACACATGTGTAACTTAGTTTGTTTTAGTTTTGACACTTCTTGTTTAGATTTTTTAGCTTCTTGTAGAAAATTCATAGTTTGAACATTTTTAACATATGTACCTGTTGTTTATTTGGACTACTACATGGTGCACGAGGTTGGTTAACTTGTTTGGTCTTTTTGGGTTCAGAATTAGACATGTTAGAACCTGACTTCACCTTAACCTTTTCAAATTGCTCATCCAAATTAACCATAGGTATCTTACCTTTAGATTTTAAAGTGGCCTCCCTCTGTTTTGTGGTAGATTCCACCGATTTACTCGTGGAATCTGGATCACTAACTAGAGGAGTAGACACCACATGATCCTTGATTGGATTGTTATTTATAGGTCTACATTTAGCATTCAACAAGGTTTCATGTGTGGTGGAACCACTTTGTAACCCAAACCCTCCCCGTTGTTGCGTTCTTTCACTAAGTACTGGACTATGTGAGAAGAACTGGTCCAACTGTGCAGTTTTTGTCTTAATGAATTTACTTTGACTTCCAAAACTGCTTTTTCTTTCTTAGTTTATTCTAGGGAGTTTAAATAGAACTTTATGTCATTTTCTTGGTAAAAAGCAACAACTTCAGTTTCCCTTAGTTGTTTATTTAATAGTTCTATTTTCTCTTTATAACCGTGCTCATTTTGTTTTAAAATCGGTTGGCTTCTGTGCACAGTTGTAAGTCATTTACTAAGCTATCATTGTCATCTAGTAACCTAGCAAATTTTGAGTCTATGCTTTCTCTAAATTTATTACATTCATTACATGCATGACTATCAAAAAGTTGGTCTTTGGTGCTTACCTGAGAAGATTCGGTTGAATCAGCCATCAACGCAGAGTTTGACTGTTTGGGTGCTGGTGATTTTGAACATGTTGTTCTGAGACCTTCTTTATTCAGGTGAACGACCACATTTGCAGTTTCTTCATTATTTGACATCACGAGTTCCACTGCTATTTCACCTTCGCTTGCAGAGTCGTCATCTAAACCCTTAACACTCGGAATGTTGGATTCTCCTAGAGATACAAAACGAAAGGTCCAATCTTGCCCTTCGTTGTCTTGTGCAGTCAAGGCTTTAGTATCTTTACTTGATGAAGCAACTTAACTTGTGGGTTTGTCTTTACGGTTGAATGATGAGAAAGGATTTCCATTACCTGTCTTCTTGGGCTTTACACATTCACGTTTGAAGTGCCCCTTTTCACCACAATTAAAACAGGTAATTTTGGTTTTGTCGAAACCAAAAGTTGTATCCTTTGTGGCTATCAAGTTCTGTCCAGTCTTCTTCACAAACTTCTTGGCTCTTCGAACAGCACTTGCCAACGCCCACATAATGTCCATTCTTTCCAATTCATTCTCGTCCACCTGCTCGTAATCCTCATCAGCCAGATGACAATTTCCGATCTTTCCTGCAACTAGACCATCATAAGAATGAACAACCAAAACTAAGAGGTACATATGCTCCTTTGCCACCTTTATAGTAACATTACTGAGATTCTCGGTCTTCAATTTCATAGTATTTGCTTCAAGTGCTATATATTGGGTGCAAGATGACCTTAACGTGTTAGATCCTGAAGTAGTGGCTTGGGGAGGAGCTAGCAACTTGACACAAATGCAGTTTGAAGTGGTGCTCCTGAGCTTTTTGAGGTGGAAGTTGAATTATACAGAGACGAGCTCTAATTGTAAGATCCTTTCTGAGACCTTTACTTCATCCTCAGTTCCTCCTCCCTTAGTTTCAGGATGAAGTCATTTATGTCTAATTTTGCCAGTAAATTGTTCTGTCTCAAACTAGACATAAACGAGTCCCATTTCTCTGGCAAACCATCAGCAAAGCTTGATACCTATCTTCCATTGATGCTGTAACCCCATGAGTGTGCAACTCACTCATTAAATGGTAGAATCGATCTATGACATCATCCAAACTCTCCTTACCCATCGATGAGAAGTTATCGAACTCCTTTTTCAAAGCCTTTGCCTTTAGAGCTTTTAACGATGCATTCCTATCGTATTGTTTTTCTAGAGCCTCCCATAATTTCTTTGCCTGTTTATTCTCAGAAAATTGGTGGAATATATCATTAGGTATTGACTGAGTCAATAGAGTATACTCCTTTTACTCAACATTGCACTTCACCTTCTTGCTATCAATCATGCCGCCCAAAGTAAGTTTGACGCCATCAGCACCCACCGGCATAATATAACCAGTCTCAATTGATTCTCACAGATTGGGATCAACACCATTTAGATAAATTTCGTACCTTTGCTTCTATTGTGGGTAATCGTCTAACATGATAAGCTTAGGCGGCTTATTGTGATTCCCAATCTCATTTTTCTGAAGTAATAGGTTCTGGATACGTGAGTCCCTACCTGCAGTAAACGCAGAGTACTGATCTTCCATTTTTATTAACTTGGAACTTCAAACTAAAACTTAGTCACTCGTGTGAATGGAAAGGTCTGAATGAATCAATCGTGCGATTGAACAAATGCGGATGAGCCAATCGTGCGATTGGACAAATGCGGATGAACAGTCGTGCGATTGGGTAGATGCGGATGAATAATGCGAATGAGATTGTTCAGTCGTATGAATGAACGGGCGACTGAGTTCAATCGTGCGTATGGGAGGTGCGAATGAGTTCAGTCATGCGATTGAGTCAATCGTGCGACTGAAGGCTGCTGGTTTTGAAAATTCGAGGGTTTTTGGTACTTTCACACAAAAATACGATTTTTCACAAACCCTAATCTGCCGTAAGCCGAAAAACATGAACTTTTAGATATGGAGACGTCGAAAACACTGTTTTACTCAAAAAGATGGTGTTTTTGAATGAAAAGACGTGATTTTTACACCAAAAAGATTGAATCATACGCAAAATCAAGAGCCAAAGCTTTGATACCACTTGTTAGTACCATTTACGTACAAAGTACTAACTGATTCTTCGCGTATACCAACTCAAATAGTGCGGAATCCTATTGATTGGCGATCCAATCAGGGAGAACACAGTTCAGATCAATCTAATGATTAATAAAACGTTACAAATGATTAAAACACGATCAACTGTGATCTATAAACTTGGAACTAGTTTTCTTGAGTCTCTGGACGGCTAGGGTACGGTTATGTGTGTAGGTATTCAAATTGTCATGTTTTTTCACGAATTAGGTGGTATTTATGTTAGGGTTTTCCATCTGTACGACTGAAACATTAGCATGGTTCAGTCGTGCGACTGAAGCATGCGATTGATCCATCCGCACGACTGGAGGTCCAGTCGTGCGACTGAGTCAATCTTATGTCTCAATCATGCAACTGATCCAGTCTCCTAGTTTAGTCGTGCGACTAGTCCTTTAGTATGAAGTATTCATGAAGTATTCAGAGTTGAGGCCAAGGTGTTTTCAGCTCTTCTTCACTTTCTCTCTCTAAAATATCCGAATGAAATAAATTGTAGGCAGGCAACATGGCGGCCATCACCTTTTACACCCACTTTTTCAAATATTGTCCTTTTGACACTTTTAACCCCTTAGCTTGGGTTAAATTGATTTTCTTTCTTTTTTATTTGTAGATACATGTGTACCTAGTTTATGTGCTTAAATGTAAAAGTCTTGCATGTCTTACATATGTGTAATGTAACGAAGTAATGAAATATGATTTATGATTTGATGTTTATTTATCTTTAATTCATATGTATGAACTTCTTGTATTGGTTGAGGTTGTTGTACACAATTCTAAGTCAATAATAATTGAGTAATGTGTTCAACCTAGTCAGATGAGTATTCTTGCTAATGCCCATACCTATGGACCATACTCATGAATACATCATGCTTATGGACTAGCGCACGACGACTGAAATAGGAGACTGGATCAGTCGTATGATTGAGACATAAGATTGACTCAGTCGCACGATTGAATCTTAAGTCATGCGTATGGATCAATCACATGATTCAGTCGCAGACTGAACCATGGTAATGGTTCATTCGTACAAATAGGAATCACTAACCTATAAATACGACCTAATTTGTGGAAAAACATAACACTTCAAGAGATATTACGCATACAAATAAACCCTAGCCATCCAGAACGTCCCAAATAGCCTATCCAAGTTCATAGTTCGTTCCTGATCGATTCCTACTCATTCTTAATGTTTTACTTCAATCTTATATCGATCGGGTAATCATTCTCACTGATTGGATCGCCAATCAAATAGGACTCCACACTATTTGATCAAGTATAAACATAAAATCAGTTAGTACTCCGTACGTACACGGTCCTAACCCAACATTATTCACTTTTATTCTTTCTTTTATAACTTTAAAAGAATAACTGGGTGTTACACCAAAACACCCTCTTCTTAACCATTTGACAATTGGAATCAACTATCATTAGTTTCAACCCTACATCAAGCTATTCAAATTTAGAATTTGTGTTTGAACAAGCAAACATCTTCTAACTATATGAAGAAGATTTAAAGAGCATTCATATATATGACCTTGAAGAATTGGACATCAACTACCAGACAGCCATGATTTCTTTCAAGGCTAAATAAGTTTAGCAGAGAACTGTAAGAAAGTTCTATAGGGAAAAGAGATATGGTTCTAGAATAGACAAAAACACAGTGTTATAATAGTAAACAAATGAGTTACTTTGCTACAGATTGCAAAGAAGCTAAATCTAATCCATTGCCACACAATCAAGCTACAAGTCATCATCTCCTGCTCCATAACGACACATAGTTGTTTGGATTCTAATGAAATGGATGACCAACTTACTAATGCTGATGATCAAGTAGAAATGCTGATCAAAATTAACTCATCCACATTTGTCAATGCGGATGAACAAGCAGAGATGCGGATCAAGACATAGACTAGTTTCTGATGTAATAGATCAGGGGTAGTTTAGTCATTTTGTAAAGGCATCTTGTCTGCCTATAAATAGAATAGTTAACCTCGTACTGAGGTAACGATTGATAGATAGAGAATTTTTGTTGTAATTATTCTCTGTAACTTATCAACTTTCATATATCAATACAAACAACATTTATGAGTAATTTTCTTGCTTGAATGTTCTTTGATTGTTTGTTTCCGCCACTCAATCATTGACTTGATTATCATATTTGATTCTCAGTAAGAATATCATTCTTACACAATCCCAGTCAATTGGTATCAGAGCTTTGTCTCTTGATTCTCTTTCAGATTTGCGCACAGACTGAATAGAACTCGATTGATCTGATAATCAAGTTGCTAGTAGTAGATATTATCATCTCTACTTAGCAAACAACAAAAATACACCTGTCAAACAACAAGAACACTCATTTTGAACCTCAACAGAACTACTTGAACAAGTTGGACTCATCATACATAATCAATCTTAAAATCAACTAAATCTATACTTACACAAATCAACATGGATTCTAACAGTTACTCTGAATTAGGTCATACACCTAAACCTCCCATGCTTAAACACAAATCTGAGTTTAAACAATGGAGAATACGGTTTAGAAGTTATATCACAGGTGTAGATCCTGACTTTTGGATCTCAATATGTAAGGGTCCACATATTCCTGTTACTCTATCAACAGCTCAAGCTGCACTATACAAGACTGCTAGAATACCAATTGAAGACTTAAATCTGGATGAAGATGACTATAAGAAAATCAAAATTGATCTCAAATCATACTCAATTTGACTCAAGCACTCAAAATGGATGTGCTAAAAATATTGGAAAAATATGGAACTGCTAAAGCTATTTGGGATGCTCTCAAAATTATGTGTGAAGGTAGCAGTGAAGTTGCTGAAATTAACAAAGACAAGCTGGTCAATCAGTATGAAACCCTCCATCACACCAAAGGAGAATCCACATCAAAACAACTGCACAGATTTGTACAGTTGGTTAATGACTTGGAAATTATGGTGTTTCATACAACATTAAAGAACTTAACAAGAAAATGCTTTATAGTCTACCTGAAAGCTGGAAGCAAAATGTCACAATGCTGAAAAATACTCTTGATCTTGAGGGTACCACTCTAGACATTATGATAGCCAAGATTGAAGCTTTGGAACTTGATGAACGAAGCAAAAATCTGAGTGGGCCAAGAGTGATTGAAGCCTACAAATTCCTTTCAGAATCACATTCTGTTGAAAATGATTTCATCACAGAGGAAGATGACTTCATCTCATCAAGAGATCAAATGAACAATACTGGGTTCATTGCATCTCCACCATTCAATCACCTTCAACTTCAGCTCAAGCACCAAAAGTCTCCACTGATCTCCAATCTCTCCAGAAGACTTAAAATCAGAAGAGCAAAAGGCAACTTACAATGCCTTTATTGCAAGTTTTAAAGCATACTTGGGGGAAGACTCACTTCTGCCCATCTAATACAGGAAGATTTAGAAGAAATAGATCCTGATGATGTTGAGGAGATGGATCTACAGTGGCAAATGGCAATGATTGTCATGAGAGCAAAGAAATTCTTTAGAAAAGGAAGAAAGTTGAGCCTAAATAAGAACACAAAACTTGGATATGACAAATCCAAGGTAAAATGCTTCAACTGTGGCATGACTAGCCATTTCTTAAGAGAGTGCAATGCTCCTAAAAGAAACAACCATTCGAGGAACTCTCCTGGTCAATCATCATCACAACCCAATTCAAGCTATCACTCAAACAATCAACAACAGCAGTACCATCATTCTCATCATCAACCAACATACCAGAATCAATCACAACTGACTAATCAAGCCCATGCAAGCAGTCAGCCTTCTGCCAGTGCCCTTGTGATCGAACAAGATGGGATATGTGACTGGAGTGTGTATGCTGAGGAAGTCAAGCCTCAATTCTAGAATCATGCTTTTATGGCTCACAACAATGATGGACCATCTTCAATGCCTACTGAGGTAAAAACTAACCTTTGTAGTGAGAAATGCATAAATTAATTACAAGAGTATAGAGAACACAATCATAAACTGGCAGATAAAATTAAAGAAGAAAAGCTAAATTCAGAAATGATGAAGAGAGAACTAAAAAGTTTTGAAATCAAAATCAAATCTCTCATTTCTGACATAGAAAAATTGCATGGTGAGAAATACAATCTTGCAGCTAAAAATGAGCTACTTACTGAAAAGTTAGCTCAAGCTAAAGCTCAACAATTTATGACTGAAGTGAAACTTGAAAAGTTTCAAATGTCTTCAGTCAAGCTGCAAGAAATGCTGGATTCATAAAAAGATCTAAAGGACATGTCAGGGATTGGGTATAATTCATGTCCTCCACCATACAATGACAATTACACTGTCATGCTTGACTCTGTATCACTCTCTGAATCAATCAAACCTAAAACTATGGAACCTAAATCAGTAGTGAAACAAGTGACAAATCCTCAAAACAAAACTGATGTTTATTTTGAAACCAATAAGGATAAAATCAAGTTAGGACACCCAATCAAAATCAAAGAGTGCTCAGAGAAGACAGTGAATGTCATGAAACCATCAAGCCCTGTAAAAGCAATTGTACCTTTTATAAAATTTATACCATCTATTTTACAAGGAAAAAAGAAATATGTCAAAATAGTGAAACCCACTACTAAGAGTAGTTCTGATAATGAGATTGTATCTCCACAATATTCAAGCAAATCAGAAAAGGTTTCACTGAAAAAGAAACTAACTGTAAAACTGAGTTCAACAAATAAAACTTCATCAGACCCTCAGTCATCAAAATTAAGGCAGGGAGTTGGGTTGATATCTGTAAAAAGAACATGTTGACCAGTTTGAGAAAGAGGTGAGAAGTAGGTTGAAGAAACAGAAACAGCCCAGACAACTGAACAAAAGTAGTGTTGTGAACAATCTACTAAAAAGGCTGATTCTGATTCATCACCTAAAGAATAGAAAGTGACTCATCAAAAGAAAGTATCAGTTGAGTCACACAAAGAAAAATCTAATTCGAGAAACAAACAAGTGTATTGTGATATTTGTGACATGTTCAATCACAAGACAGATAAATGCTTCTTCAATCAATATTGTTCTATCTGTGATATGAACAATCACTCCACCAAAAATTGCTATTTCAACAAGTATTGTTCAATCTGTGACATGAACAATCACAATACATCTGATTGTTACTTTAATCAGAAGGGGTTGAGAATTCCACAACACAAGCCCATCTAAAAAACTTCTACTGTGATGCTTCTGTCAGACCTCATCTTCATAATACTCAATCTAGGACACCTAGATCAACAAATGACAGAAATAACTCGAAGGATTAAAGGAAGGGTCAAAGAAATCATCTCACAATGAAACACAAACTTGACCTTCCTAACCAAAAACCAACTTTTGATAATGAAACTTGGCCTAAACTTTTCCCTTTAAGAGTCAGGTGTGATCATGGGTTGACTCTGGGTTCTGGTAGCCTTAGAACAGCAGAGAGTGGCAGACTATCATCTTCATCCTCTTTTTCTTCATCTTCTTCTATCCTCAGCACCCTCTCCTCCTTCTAGGTGCATCACTGGATGATGGTTGGGTTGGTAAAGGAATTGGTTTTGAAGATTGAGGATGTTTGGATTTGGCTTTGAGATTGGTTTGGAAATTTGAGGGGTAGGCTGTTTTTGAGTGGTGATAGGGAAGGTTGTTCAAGCATTTTGGTTGTGAGTTTGGCTTTGTAAGTTTTGCCATTTCAAACCTTTTTCCAGCCCCAGCCTCATCAAGTGCTTCAATGATTATCCCCTTATGAAATTGCTCAGAAAACAGATTCTGGTGGCTATAGCCAGAATGCTGTCTCTGGTCCATGAACGAATCTCCATCAATGATCTTCCTAAGTATTTGGCTATAAATCGAATCATGATCTCCAATCTCTCTTTCTCCAGTACATCATACCCAACCCATCTGGTTTGAATTTCCTCTACTTCCAACTTCCTGATCTCACTGTCTAATGTGGCTGTATCAAAGCCTTGCTTGAAGAGTTGTTCAATGATTTTGTCCATGGATCGGCTGTGTGTGTCATCTGCATCTTTTACAGCTCTTCCAGGATTTTTCTTCAGCATTAGTTTGATCACCAGCACTTTTCTTTCTTTTGTAAGTGATCAGTTATTGTTGCTTTTCTTTTTCCAACTCCTGGTTTTCTCTTGTGCCTTCTCATCCTCAGTTCTTTTTCTCTTCTTTTCTTTCACTGCAATACTCTCCCCCTTTTTGGATGCATTGGTGACAGGGGTTTGTACCGCAGAAAGTTTCTTGTGCACAGCATCATCAATGAGTGGTTGTAGACTTGAGGAAATCCTCTCATCAATGGCTTTATAAACAATGTCATTGATGATGGGAGTGATGAGAGGTAGGGATTGTTGGAATACAACAACCATCTGCTCTGGGGGGTTCTGTCCCGGAGAGATAGTGCTAAAAGCAGAAGCTGGAGGCTCAGTGAAGTGAGAGGGTAAAGTGTTTGGGGAACCTTCAAAGGAAGGTGCCATCTGTGGGTTGGTGGGGGCAGATGGACTTACATCCTGAGACTTCTTGGCAAGCAGTTCTTGTAGTCTGCTTACCTCAGCCTCCAGGATCGTGTTGTGGGCTAGAACGTCATAGAAAAAGCCCAGGTCATCATCAGCAGAAGCTGAATCACCTGACCTCCTGCTTGTAGCAGGATTTACATGCACTGGGTGTAGACCAGTTTTAGCATGTGCCCCTTTTTCTTGGAACTGGGGACTTCCAGCCTCAGGACTATGTCCTTCATCAGCTGTTGCCTCTAGTGAGGTCTTAGCAATGTTACCAGCCTCATTCTGATCATGTGCTGATGCAGAAGAGGTGGCAGCCTCACTAGATATTCTAATCTCCCTATCTACACCAGGAGATAGAATTTGTAAACCCCGGTGCTGTGGGTTGTCAGAAACATGTGATCCTCTTCCTCAATGTCTGTGGTTCTCCCCTTTGTTGGTGGTTGTTGGGGAGGAGGAGAGGCATGCAACTGAGTCAGCATGTTTGCAATAATTATGGTTGGACTTTGGGGGGCGGTTGCATGGGGAGATGGGGTGGAAGCAGTGTGCACCTGGGGAGGATGGTGCTCTTCAATGGCAATCTCCTCAAGTGAGGAAGATCCCAGATGTGTGGGTACCCCTTGTTTGGTGGCTGCAGGCTCCTTTTGAGAGGAATCCTGAGCGGCTATGGCTGGTAGAGTCTCTGATATGCTGGTGGGTTTAAACCAGCAAGTATATCCTGCATTGGTGGTGCATGAGCATCTTCAGGGGACTCATCTCCCTGAATAGCTGTTTTGGGTTGTTTTGGTTTTGGTTTAGTGGGGACTTTGGTTCTGATGGAGGAAGCTGTGGGTTCCCTGTGCTTGGGCTTTAGCATTCGGGTAGCTTCTTTGAGTGTAAGGTCTGAGTTGTGCCTGGAGTATACCTCAGCCAAAACAGCTGGTGCAGAGACTCCAAGGCCAACAAGGCCATCAGATTTTAATTCATCCAAAATAATGGCCATCAGAAACCTGGATATAATGGCCATCGGTTTGCCAGGTTTCTGAGCCAAGTTCTTTATTTCTAGAAACACAATTTCAGAAAAATTTAGCGGTTGGTGTTCTAGAATAGAATACAATACCTGTTGCCATTGGGATGACATTTGATCCCAAGAAGATGTCTTGGAGGCTAAGCATACATTTACCATGTGAAAAATGACTTTCTCAGCGTCATGGAAATGTTTCTTTAGAACGGTTGTAGCCCGAAGATCACCTTCATACCCATGATTGATAAATGACATATCTATTATGCCCTTTGGGTATGCAGTCACAACGGTGGATTCGTGTAAGTGTAATGCCTGACGAATGACGTCGGCTGTAATGATCACTGGTTTCTGGTTGATAAGGACCGAACAGAGATCTGGTCGGTAGACTCATCAGTAGTAACAAAAGCATTTGACCAGAATGACTGAGGGATTCAGGGTAAATGGTTGGATTCAAGAGAAAGGCTGTGCGATATGGGGAATCCACCATTAAGTCAATGGCATTATCATATTTGTTCCAGAAAGCCGACTTTGTAAGGTAAGCAACGCAGTTATGTCGTGGTTTCAGACTCATGGTCGCCATGTTTGAGAGAGAGAAGTTCAGAAAATAACGGCTAATGAAACATTAGAGAAGAGGACAGGTATTTATAGGGTAGGGGTGAGAAAAGAACTGAAGGGTTTGGTGTTAGTCATCAGTAGTTTTAAACCGACTGTTGACATGGTATTACCCTTTCAGACGTTGAAACAGCTGAAGTCGTGGTTTTAGGCATCAGCAGTTAGAAAACTACTGAAGACCATGGTTTTGACTTCAGATGATGAACAACTGAGGACTTGGTGTTTGTCATCAGTAGTTGTGAAACTACTGAAGATAGTGGTTTTGTCATCAGTTGTTGTAAACAGCTGAAAGCTTGGTGTTAGTCATCAGTAGTTATAAAAATACTGAAGACATGGTTTTGCTTCAGTTGTTTAGAATGAAACAGCAGTTGTAGAAACGACTGAAGAGAAATTCTCTTCAGTAGTTTTCGTCAATTCATAGCCTTTTAGCTGTTTCATACTGTCCTCAACACTTACTCATCAGACTTTGCATCTGCTTTTCAGATGTTTCATAGGACGTCAGTACTTATCTGTTTGTACTGATTTTAGTAGTTGTAACTACATCAGTAGTTGTAACTACATCAGTAGTTTGGAACAGATAAAGTACTTCAGTACTTGTGAGGCATTTAGCCGTCAGTAGTTATAAAAACTACTGAAGGTGAAGGACGCATCATACTTATATGTGACATGGTTACCAATGATTACCAGTATTATTACTGAAATCATCAGTAGTTGTCACTTATTCTAGCTGCAGCATACCAAGCCTTAACACAAGGTTTTGAAAAGTAGAACTATCCAAAGGCTTAGTAAAAATATCTGCAAGCTCATCAGCACTAGGCACAAACTTAGGATCAATCAGACCTTTTTCAAAACAATCCCGAATAAAGTGATGTCTGATTTCTATATGTTTGGTCCTAGAGTGCTGGACTGATTTTTGACAATACACAGAGCTGAAGCACTATCCATTAATAATGGAGTCTTAGTCTCTGTAATGCCATAATCCAGAAGTTGGTTCTGAAGCCAGAGTACCTGAGAAGTGCAACTTGCAGCAGCAATGTACTCGACCTTAGCAGTTGATGTAGCAACAGATGTTTGTTCTTACTCTGCCAAGAAATCAACAGTTGCCTAGGAATTGACAACCACCAGAAGTTGACTTTCTAGTTACTTGCACCCTGCATAGTCACTATCTGAAAAAGCAACTAATTTGCAAGAGTGTCCAGTGGAATACCATAAACCCAGAGATTGTGTACCTTGCAAATATCTAAAGATTCTCTTGACTGCAATCAAATGAGACTCTTTAGGAGCAGCCTGAAATCTAGCACAAACACATGTAGCAACATAATATCTGGTCTAGAAGCTGTTAAATACATCAAGGACCCAATCATACATCTGTAAAGTGTTTCATCACAGCTTTACCTTTTGATAGCATCCAGTTGTGTGGTGTTGCACATGGGAGTAGAACAGGGCTTACAGTTTTGTAAATCAAACTTATTCAAAAGATCTTTTGTATATTTTGACTGATGAATAAGGTTCCATTAGCCTTTTGTTTGATTTGCAAGCCTAGAAAGAACTGTAATTCTCCCATTGCACTCATTTCAAACCTCTTTTTCATTAATGTTGTAAAATCATCACACAACTGGGGATCAGAGGATGCAAAAATAATATCATCAACATAAATCTGAACAAGTAGCTTATGCTGATCCACCTTCTAATAAACAAAGTTTTATCAATGTAGCCTCTAGTGAAATTATTCTTAAGAAGAAAAGTGGAAAGTGTCTCATACCAGGCTCTAGGAGCTTGTTTCAACCCGTAAAGAGCCTTATCAAGTTTATACACCCATTCAGGATGTTTATTATCCTCAAAACCTGGTGGTTGACACACATAAACTCTTCCTTTATTTTACCATATAAAAATGCACTTTTGACATCCATTTGAAAAACTTTAAGATTGTGGAATGCAGCATAGGCTAAAAACAATCTGATTGCCTCTAGTCTGGCTACAGGGGCAAAGGTTTCATCATAGTCAATTCCTTCTTCTTGTGAAAACCCCTATACAACCAGTCTAGCCTTGTTCTTAACGATAAGCCCATTTTCATCAGTCTTATTCCTAAACACCCATTTAGTGCCTATTGCACACTTACCTGGGGGAAGAGGAACCAGTTCCCACACTTTCTGTTTCCTGAACTGAAGTAGCTCAAGCTGCATGGCTTCAACCCATCCATTGTCTCTCAAAGCAACATGGTAGTTCTTTGGCTCTAGCTGACTGATGAAGAGAGCATAGAAGCAGAAGTTAGATAATTGACTTCTTGTTAAAACACCAGCATTGATATCACCAATAATTTGAGACATTGGGTGATTCTTCAGTTCTTGATAAACAATAAGATCTGTGCAAGTGTTTGTAGGACCTTCAGCAGCAGCAGATGGTGATGCAGACACTTGAAACCAAGAATTAGATGGTAACTCAAAAGATGTAGAGGAATCAGAGATCTCATCAGCATTTGTTGTGGATGGAACTGCTGAAGCTACAGGAACATCAAATTTAGCAACACAGGCAGTTGGTCACTAAACTTGAATAGGTGAGTATTGATATTATCATCATCATCATCAATACCACCAGGTGGAAGACATGCTGCAGAAGATGATTTATCCACAGGATCTGCAACAGCTGGAGGTTGATAAGGAACATATTGCAGTATGTCCAAATCAAACAACTCCACAGGATTTTGTGGAATCTTGTCCATAGGAGATTCATTAAACTTCACATGCAAGTCTCTTCAACTATCTTTGTTCTGCAGTTGAAGACTCTGTATGCCTTGCAAGTAGATGAATAACCAACAAAATACCCTGCATCCACCTTAGGATCAAATTTATGGAGTTGATCCTTTGTGTTGAGAATAAAACAGGACACCCAAATGTTTTGAAAAATGAAATTAGAGGAGCCAAGTGATGGAGAACTTCATATGAAGTCTTCATCAACCTCTGATTTACTAAGACTCTATTCTGCACATAGCAAGCTGTGTTGACAGCCTCAGCCCAAAAGGTCAGTGGCAAACCAGAGTCAGCCAGCATGGACCTTGCCGCTTCAATTAGGGTCCTGTTCTTTCTCTCCACTACTCTATTTTGTTCTGGAGTCCTTGGTATGCAAAACTGCCTTTTGATTCCCTTTGAAAGATAGAAGTCATCAAGTGTATGGTTTCTGAATTCAGTTCCATTGTCACTCCTAATACACTTGACTGGAAGAGAATACTGCTTCTCAATATACAACACAAAGTGAATAATCTTCTGAGCAACCTCATCCTTTGAATGTAGAAAGAAAGTCCATACAAATCTGGAGTAATCATCCACAATTACCAGACAGTATTTCTTCTTTGCCATGCTCATCACTCTCACAGGACCAAATAGATCTATATGCAGTATTGCAAGCAGGCAGTGGACTTAGGCTCTTCAATAGGAGGAATGAGACTTTGTGCTGTTTTCCTTTTAAACAAGCAGTGCAGGTTTCATCACAATGGAACTCCTTTATTGGTAAGCCTCTAACTAAACTATTATGGATAAGCTGATTCATGTTTTTGAAATTAACATGACCCAGCCTTCTGTGCCATAGTTTAGATTCTTGAGAAGAGGCTTTGGAAAATAGGCAAGGATTGCCTCTGAGATCTATTTTCTTGGAAAGATCTAAGGCATACACTCTTCCTGTCCTGTTGGCTCTCAGGAGAGTGTGATCATCCAACACCTTATCAATCAAATGCAGAACTTTGGATGACAGAATCCTACAGTTCTGACTGGTGAAAAGAGCAACATGGCCTTTATCACACATTTGACTGACACTCAAGAGATTGTACTTGAGATTTTCCACATGATTAACATCATCAAACCTTATTTTTCCATTGGAGACAAAGCCCTTTCCAATGATGTAACCCCTAGCATCATTGCCAAAAGAAACAAACCCCTTCTTTCCTTGAGAGTAGTCATCAAGAAGAGAGCTGTTCCCAGTCATGTGCATAGATCCCCCACTGTCTACATACCAGATGCTACTTTGGCATATTGGAGAACCCTGCAATAATAAACAATCAGTTAGTTTTGGAGACCCAAACCTTTTTGGTTTTGGGCCTGGTCTCATAAACGATGGTAAACTAACAGGTTTATTGGAAACAACAGCCTGAGAGGAAGAAGATGGTGAAGAAGAGGAATCCTTTGACTTGGACCTCCTTTTCTGTGGTTTCAACATAGGAGCATCTAATTGGTTAACTCTTCCCAATAGATGTTGAACCATCATAACCAGCTGTGTCTGATTTTGTGATAAGCTTTCAGTCATCAGACACATTGCCAGTGGAGTTTGATAAGTTCCTATGTTGCACCTTCTTCTTCTGAGCAATCTCAGCTGTTACTTGTTTAACCCCTTCCTTTTTGATTTCTTTGTGGACTTAAGGGTTACAGGATTTGATGTTGCTGATACAAATGTGATCTCAAACTCAGTTTTCATTTTTACCATTTTCTCTTTAATTTCCTCTTTATGTTTGAGTTTGGAACCTCTTTTGTACCAGCAATCATCTGTAAGATGATTGAACAAACCACATACTTCACATGGTTTCTTCTTCATCTTATGTTGATCATCAACTAAAGAGGGTGAAGCAACTGAAGACTTGCTCTTCAGTGCTTTGGAAGCATTGTTTGCTTTCTTGACTTCCTCTTCAGTAGTCTTCAAACTCTTTCTAGTGACAGTTTTCTTCTTTTCAGTACTGGCAGTAGTTGGAGTTTGAACTTCAGGTGTTATATCCTGCTCTCTAGTCCTTTTAGGACTTTCAGAATTAACTCCTGAGTTGATCAACTCATTGATCGTGTGAATGTCAGCAGTGGAACCATCAACATCAGCTGATAGGTTCTGAGAGGGCTTGGTGCTGACTTCTACTTCTGATTATGCTGCATCAGAAAGTAGATCACATGAAGAAATGGATTGGTTATTACTCTCACCATCAGATTCTACCTCTGCTCTGGGAGTAAAATCTGTAAGTGGAGCAGTGTGATTGTAACCAATGCCAAACTTCACATTGGAAGCAGATTGCTTACTAAGAAGCATTTCAAAACCTTTGCATGATTGTACCCATCTATCATACTCTACCTGGGTGACTGCAAGGGTTTCTTTGAGATCTTTATACTTCTCTAGAAGTATCTCTTCCCTAGCCTTATCATCAGTTATTTGGCATTTAGTTTGTAAATCTCATCATTCTTATCATTAAGCACAGACTCAAATTCAGCTTTGCTTTTGGAAATTATTTGTTCTAGCTCAATGTTCTTGTTAACCAAAGCTACATTTGCTTCTCTAATAGATGCAAATGCTGCTATACATGTTTCAAAACACAATTTGGCTTTTGCCTCAGAGGATACCTGTGATACCTTTGGTGTAGAGGCATTAGTGGATGAAGTATCAGCAGAATCCAAAGCCATAAGAGCTAGATTTCCAAAGGGACTGTCACCACCATGTTGACCAGCACCTGAGAATAGTTGTTCATGACCAGACAAGTCATCTGGTAAACTGCTCCAGTCAACAACTCCTGGGGTGAAGAAGCTGTGTTTTGAGGTTGAGTTTGTTGATGAGATTGGGAAGGTTGTGTTTAGGCAATGCTTGTGGTTGTTGTGCAATTGGAGCTTGAACAGGATTTGGTTGAGGCATATAATAGCAGGGATAAGGATATGACATTTGACCCTGTGGAACAAAATATGCAGGAGATCTAGGATGTGAATGATGACCAGAACCAGCAGGATGTTGCCCTCTGTTTTGTGGACTAGTACTAGGAAAAGTCACAAAAGGGTGCAGAGAGTTGATCCAGTTGATCTACACTATCTTGCAAAGTGTCCAGCCTTTGGCATTTGTGACACCTCAACTTACTCTTGTCAAAACCAACTTTGGTTTTGCCAGAGAGTCCAGGAAATTTCCTGCCAGTTCTCTTATAGAATTTCTGAGATCTGATATTAATCATGCCATTTGCTCAGAATATCCATCTCTTCTAGATCATCATCAGCTATTCCTTTCAAATCATCCATGATGAAGCATAGATTGTCACTATTACTGCCAGAATGACTCTCAATACCAACAAATGCATGATCAGAACTATTTGAAGAGAAATCATATGCTCATCATAATTGCTTTCAGATGCAGCATATTCTGACTCATGACCAACCAAGGCAGTATTCCCTGGTACAAAGTCATCAGTGAGCTTTCCTGATGAGGACAGTTTCCTCTTCTGCTCTATCTCTCTTTCGAATGTAAGCAGTTTCCCATGAAGTTGGGTGAGAGATAGGCTATCCAGATTTGCATTGGAGCGTAGGACAATAGTGTATGTATCCCATCTCTCAGGCAGTGATCTGAGGAACCTGTTGTTCATCTGGCTATTGGTGTATTCTTGTTTCACCATTTTCAGCTTAGAGATCAAGCAGGAAAAACGCTCAAACTGTTGAGTCAGTGTCTCACCCTTTCTATGAGAGAATGTCTCATATTGTTGGGCAAGGATTTCTCTGTTGTTTGCTAAGACCTCATCTGTGCCACCGAATTGTTCCTTTAGGCATTCCGAGATCATGAGCAGTTTCATGATGCATAAGCCCTGAATAGATTCATTAGGCAGTGCCATGGCCAGAATTCCATGGGCTTTAGCATCAATCTCAAACAGTTTCCGATCTTCATCAGAGTATTGTTCCTTCTTCTTCGGAACCATTTGATTGGTTTCCGGATTGTTCACCATAGGCTTATGTGGTCCATGTACCATAGATCCAACAACCTGAACTGTTAACAGACAGGTGATGAAGCATTCTTCGCTGCCATATGTTATACTCGGTCCTAACCAGCATCGGGGGCTTGGTTGAGGAACCGGTATTGTGAGGATCATTAGAAGGAGTAGTCATCTCAGATTCAATCGAATGCAATTAAGCTATAACGGATTTAGAACAAAACACAACAACCAATTGAACCAAGAGAGATCTCAAAATAAATGAACGAAAGCGGCAGAAATTCAATAATCTATAACCAGTTTTTGCGAATATGCTAATTCAATCAAACATAGATATCAATTAGCAGTTTCAATGATCAATTGTTAGATCGATCAATGATTAACCTGCTCTGATACCACTTGTTAGGATCAGTGATCTACGTTTGATTGATTAGAGAGTATAGCAGCGGAAATCTAACAATGAATTAGCCAATTCACAAGAACGAAAAGATATTCAATGAAGAACAAAAACGGTTATAGATAGAGAGAATTCTGCAAATATATTTCATTCAATATTCGCTTTCGTGGTAACGGAATGTCACAATTACAATTAGGTCGACACCTCTTATATAAGAGATGTGACGTCTGCTGATGACACTTGATAGTGACATCTAACAGAATTATTCCAACTGAAACACAACTACTGAAGATGTCAAAACAGCTGACATCTTCTTACAAAAATACTAAGTGTTATCAGTTACTACAACTACTGAAAAACATAAAACTACTGATACTACAACGACTGAAGAACAAGCTCTTCAGTTGTTTTACAAAACTACTAAAAGTAAAAACATAAAACTACTGATATCACAACTACTGAAGAAGTACTCTTCAGCTGTTGTGACAAACTACTGAAACTTCAGTACTTGGTCTTTAGACTTGAACTTCAGACGTTTCATCAGCTGATGACTTCAGTAGATATCATCAGCTGATGTCTTCAGTCTTTGTCTTCAGACTTTGTACACCAGTTGTTGATCTTCAGCACTTGTAGACTCTTCAGCTGTTGTACTTCAGTACTTTGGTCTTCAGCTTCAGCACTTGTTTCTTCAGCTGTTCAGCTTCAGCACTTGTGTTCTTCAGCTGTTCAGCTTCAGCACTTGTGTTCTTCAGCTGTTGAGCTTCAGCACTTTAGTCTTCAGCTGTTGAAGTCTTCAGCACTTGATCTTCAGCTGTTGGAGTTTTCAGCACTTGTCGAACTGCTGATGAAGCCTTCAGCAGTTGTTGTGATATCATGTGGGACTTAGAGGTTTTCTGATCTTGGCTCATTGGTTCTTTTGGTCCAACAGGAACGGGAAACCCAAGACCATCATGGCTTGGGTTCCTTATTCTAATTAGTTCTTTTTGTTTGTAGGTTCATCCACACAAGTCTAATAGCCTATGGTACGTAGACAGTGGATGCTCCCGACACATAACTGGAGATCGTTCCCTCCTTCATGATTTCAAGTACATACAAGGAACTACTGTGGCATTCGGTGGAGATTCAGAAGGTGGTAGGATTACAGGAGAAGGATCTGTGACACATGGGATGCTGAGCTTTGACAGAGTGAATTACTGTGAACACTGAATTTCAATCTGCTAAGCGTGTCTCAGATCTGCGACAAAAAATATTCCACTCACTTTACAGACACTTACTGCTACATTCTGAAACCTGGATTTTAGATTCCTAAAGAATGGGTTGTCTTAAATACTCTAAGGAAGAATAATACATATGTCTTAAACCTGTGTTCAGCATCACCGAAGGAAGAAACATGTCTTTTGTCTAAAGCATCATTTGACGAGTCACAGCTTTGGCATAGACGTTTGGGGCACACTAACTTTAAAAATATGAACAAGTTAGTCAAAGGAAACCATGTAATTGTTCTTCCTTAAAAAGAATTCAATTTTATTGATCAATGCTCGGCGTGCCTCAAAGGAAAACAACACAAATCGTCTCACAAAACCAAGCTGGTGAACAATAACAATACTCCAGTGAAGTTACTTCACATGGATCTTTTTGGACCAACTCATGTAATGAGTATGGGAAAGAAACAATATTGTTTAGTGATTATTGATGACTTTTCTCGATTCACATGGGTGTTCTTCCTACTTCATAAAAATGAAGCATCCTAAATCATTCAAGAATTTATCACTAAAATTGAAAATCAACTTGATCTCAAAGTCAAAATAATAAGAAGTGATAATGGTACAGAGTTCAAAAATGAAAATATGAGTTGGCATTGCTCATCAATTCAGTGTAGCTAGAACTCCTCAACAAAATGGGGTAGCTGAAAGGTGAAATAGAACACTGCTTGAAGCAGCAAGAACGATATTAGCCGATGCTAAACTGCCAATCACCTTCTGGGCAGAAGCAGTTAACACATCGTGTTTTGTGCAAAATCGAACTCTGATTGTTAAAGAAAGTAACATGACACCTTATGAACTGATATTTCATAGGAAACCATTTATTGGATTCCTAAAGTCATTTGGTTGTCCAGTCTCAATATTAAACACCCGTGATCATTTGGGAAAATTTTCATCTAAGTTTGATGAAGGATTTTTTGTAGGTTATTCTTCCGTCTCAAAGGCTTATAGAGTGTTCAATCCTAGACTGAACATTATCGATGAATCCACAAATGTTCAGTTCAAGGAACATTCGTTTCCCAAATCTACAAATGGTCCTGATTGGTTGTTTGATATTGACACTTTTACTAAATCATTTGACCAATTTCACTTGTCTGATGCAGGAAATATACATTCAGGTGATACTTCATCAACTGTAGAAAGAAGAGATAATTATCCATTGATTCCACCTAAATCTGATGAACATATGAATGAAGATGTTCCTCTTCAAGCTGATCCCATCAGACAATTGTCACAAAACCTTAGTGTTTCTTCTGAAGAAGGTCCCAGCCTGGTACCATCTCACTCAGATGACTTGTCACATGAGATCAGAAATCAAAAACAGGCTTCTCATCCAGAAGAAACTCAAGGTACTTCAAATGATGCAAGCAACCTTAGTGCTATTGAAGATGTAGCGGTTACTGAAACAGAAGTTGACAATCTTCATAATTCAACAACAATACAAGATGATTGTGCCTTTGACGATAATGAACTGAATGTCTCCAATCTTGATGTAACTATTGCTGGTGACACCATTCCAACCACAAGAATACACAAGAATCATCCAGTTGAAACCATTATTGGTGATCTTAATGAGAGGGTGACAAGAAGCAAGTCCAGTATTGCAAACATCTATTTGTTCTCCTGCTTTCTATGTCAAACAGTACCCAAAAACATCAAAGAAGTGCTTCAAGACAATAGTTGGATTGAAGCAATGCAGGAAGAATTGCTCCAATTCAAGAAACAAGAAGTATGGCAGCTAGTAGATCTTCCTGAAGGACAATACCCTATCGATACCAGATGGCTGTACAGGAACAAGACTGATGATAGAGGGATAGTCATCAGAAATAAAGCAAGACTAGTGGCACAGGGATACTCAGGAAGAAGGAATTGACTATGACGAAGTGTTTGCACCTATTGCTAGACTAGAAGCAATCAGAATCTTTCTTGCATATTCTGCGTCCATGAAATTTACTGTTTATCAAATGGATGTAAAGTGTGCCTTCTTGTATGGAAAGATTGCTGAAGAAGTCTATGTAAGTCAACCACTTGGCTTTGAAGATCCAGATTTCCCTCATAGAGTGTACAAGCTTGACAAAGCTCTGTATGGTCTTCATCAAGCTCCAAGAAAGTGGTATGAGACTCTACCATCCTTTCTTCTTGAACATGGGTATGAAAGAGGAAAGTATGATCAGACTCTCTTCAGAAGAATAAGAGGAAAAGACATGCTGTTAGTCCAGATCTACGTGGATGACATTATATTTGGTTCGACAAACAAGCAACTCTGCAAAGAATTTGAATATCTTATGAATTCAAAGTTCCAAATGAGTGCTATGGGGGAACTCACATTCTTTCTAGGGGTGCAAGTCCAGCAAACAGCAGATGGAATCTTCATCAATCAAACAAAATATGTATAAACCATGTTGAAGAAATTCCATTTTGCTGACTGTCAGTCTATGAGAACTCCTGTAGATACTAAAGTAAAGATTGGACCTAACCTGAAGGCAAATCAGTGGATCAAACTCACTATTGATCAATGATAGGTTCACTTATGTATCTAACAGCCAGTAGGCCTGACATTAAGTTTGGTGTTTGTGTGTGTGCTAGATATCAAGCTGATCCAAAAAAATCACATGTGAACGCAGTCAAGAGGATATTCAGATATCTGAAGAGCAAACCAGCTCTTGGATTATGGTATCAAAAGGAAGGAGAATTTAATCTCTATGCATACATAGACAGTGATTATGGAGGATGCAACTTCAACAGAAAATCCACTTCTGGCGGTTGTCAATTTCTTGGTCCCAGGCTAGTATCCTGGCAATGCAAGAAGCAGACAAATGTGTCTGTGTCCACAGCAGAAGCTAAGTATATTGCTGCTTCAGCATGTTTCTCTCAAGTTCTCTGGATTCAAAACCAGATGCTTGATTATGGTTTTAACTTTTTGCATACACCAATTTCTATTAACAACACAGTTGTTGTCTTTATAACTAATAATCCAGTTCAACACTCAAAAACAAAACATATTGAAATTAGATATTATTTTTTGAGAGACTGTGCTGAAAAAGGTTTAATTAAATTGATTCAAGTACCAATAGAAAATCAATTAGCTGATTTGTTTACCAAGGCATTTGAACCTAGTAGGTTTGAATTTCTGGTTAAGTCAATTGGCATGATTAACCTTGAGTAAAAACTATGAAAAACATCAAAAACAATTTAAAACATCAGAAAAACCACAAAGAGAAATAAACTTTTATGAAGAAAAGAATTATTTGGGAAACGATATAATTACACTCGTTATATCATTCATTGTGCTTAATTTCAAAATGTAAAAGACGGAAATGACTTACCAGATATGTTGGTAGGCTTAACTTGGAAGAAAAGATACATGCAGTGATGAATTAAGGACATATTCAATTGTGAAACACTCATCACAAAGTACAGGTATGTATTGGCTTATCTGAATGGATGTGTGTGTAGTAGCCTAAACACACCAGGTAATGATACTTTATGAATCTCTTTCACCACATCATGTTTCATCTTTGTTTTGCTAAGCAAAGACCTGATGAAACTTGCACATAGTGCAGATGTCATGATCCAAAAGATTCCCAATGTGTAACACATCCAAAAATTGGATGAATCAACAAAGTAATACATTCCAAGTGAATGAACAAAAGAATCCTATCATGGATCACCTTCCAAAGTGAAGTGAAAATAATCCCAATGTGGATCAACATGAAAAAGGATCAAATTAAAAGAATCCCAATGAGGATCAGTGAATATGAGATTTGATGACTTAAGTAACCTAGTAAGAAAAGTTGTGAAAAAGTTCTACCATGCATTGTATAAGGAGGGTTGATCATTTCATGCTTATGTGTGTGAGGTACACATTGAATAATAAATCAACCAAAACATGATAAAAGTCATTTGCATCAAAATATCAACCAAGTATAAGTATAAGAGGACAAACATACCTTTAATCTTCAAGTTCATAATCATGTCCATTTAATCATAAAGGATGCACATATGTAATGTAAGATTGATATGATCCCAACAAAGAGATTTTTCTCTTCATTACTAATATTAATCAAAATAATATTCAAAATTTTTAAATCTTTAAAGTATCTCTCCAAATGTGGACATAAACTTTAGGGGGAGTAATTTAAAAGGTTTGAGTAAGTCTAAATGTTTTTTTCGAAGATAAGGTATAACTTCAACAGATTTTGAAACCAAAACATAAGTCTCGGACTGTTACCCTAAATCGAACAATGAACCAGAAAAATATTGAAGAACACCAAAATCAAACTCATTAATGTGATGTAATACACATTTTCGATCTTAATAAACATATAAATTGATAGGAATTCAACTGATATTGAAAACCATGATAATCATGTTTACTGCGAGAAACAAAGCAAAGTGAAAAATAAAATTGTGTAACAAATCAAAGTCACATTAACCAATCAAATCAAAGTTAAAGTCAAAATTGTTAACTAACACACATGTCTCTTGTGCAGATTACATGGCAAATCTTACATGGAGCAAGCTCCATAACGTCAGCGGTTATCTAAACCCTGATATGCCTGAAGCCGAAGGTCTTAGAGATATGATAAGATTATTATCTACCACAAGGTAGCATATGCCATGACAGTAAGACCAACAATCTACGAGAATCCCATCAGGTCATTCTGGGAATCAGCTGAAGTGGTTGAAGAGGATGGGGTGAAAATTCTAACTGGGAGAATCAACAATGAACTCACTCTGAGGATCACAGAAGAGTCAGTTAGAAGATGTCTGCAATTCAATGATAATGCAGATGATCCTCTTGAATTGGATGATGAGGAAATAACCACATTTTTCTCTGAAATTGGTTATGAAGGGAGTTATGAAGCAAAACAGATAGTCAAAGGATTAGTGGATCTGCCTTGGAGATTCCAAATTCATATGTTCCAACATTGTCTGTCTAAAAGGAAAACAAGATGGAATGACATTCCAGTCCTCACATCTTTTGTAATCTGTGCTCTCTGCACCAACAGATGGTTTAACATGTCTGCATATGTATTCATGGACTAATCTCCAACATTCAAGAAAGGTTGAGATACAAGTTTCTAATGTACCCCAGATTCATTCAATGTCTAATCAATGAATCATTTCATGACATTGTTAATGAAGGACCTGTGCTTAACATTATTATGATGCAAGATCCTATAAGTACATCAAGAAGAAGGACCCAAGGAACTTTTTACAGTGGTGCCCCTTCACCCCTTCTTCCTTGGATGCTTCAACAAATACATCAAGCAGGTCAAGCACAACCACCTCCACAACCAACAGCTCAACCAACTCCACAACCAAGAGCTCAACCAACTCCACAACCATCACCAATACCATCCCCAATACCATCTCTAATACAATCCCCAATACCATCACCAATGCCATCACCACAACAAATACCACAACCTTCTACACAACCATCTCTTCAAACATTACCTCAATCATCATCACTTTTAACTCCACAACCTACACCTATATCACCACATCATTAATCTCCAATATCACCACACAATCACCTATTTCTCCTTACCAACCTTTACCATCATCCCTTGATCACCCTGCTGAAACAGAAGGATCAACAAGTGCATCCAAATCATCCAAATCATCTTCTGATGAGGAGGATCATCATGATCAAACCAAAGCTATGAAAGAACCTTCTGAGGCTACTCCTTCAGAGAGGTATGCTGAATCCAACATCAACAGGCCTGATGAAAAAGATGAATTAATATCTGAGTTGTTACTCAAAGTGGAAAGGATGGAAAGAACTTTATACAGGAGAGCAGGAATCATCAATGACAGAATCCTGGAACTGGATGAGAAAGAATGTGAATTGAAAGAACTTAAAGAGAAATATGCAGCTGAACGAAAAGAACAAGACAAAGAGATTGAGAATTTAAAAGCTGGACTGGAACACTCAAGAGAAGAAGTGAGTGGACATGTAGATACTCTTGAAATACAAACTATTGCAATGGAGGAACAAGAAAACATCATAGAAGAACAAGCTGATATCATCTCAAAACTTGAAAATGAAATTGAGAGCAAGAACAAAAGAATATTCGAGCCTGAAATGATGATCAAAAGAACTGAAGTGAAGGATGATGATGAGAAAGAAAAACAAGAAAAGGTTGATGATGATGGCAACCAATCAATAGATGAGAATGAAGAACAAGTAGATGATGAAGGTCAAACTAAGAACCAAGACCAAAGCCTAGACATGGTAGTGTATTCTGGAAACACTAGTTATTCAGACTCTGAAAAAGGTGAATTTGAAGAACTCTTCAGTGCTTTGGATAGTTTTGCATCTGAACAATGCAGCATTGATGATGATTTTTGGGAATTCATAAACAATCAAGAATTGAGACAGAGTCTATTGTCTTTATTCCCAATCACCAGTGCCTTTGGAAAAAGAAATAACTCTGCAAATTGTCCCTACTATCTCATTAAATGAAGAACAAAAGGAAGAACTCAAAGAAAGATATGAACAAGAAAGGAAAGAAGAAACTAAAACTAAACAGAAAGAAAATAAGAAAAGTAAAATGAAGGATCAAGAGCCAAGTACACCTGAAAAGGTCCCTGAACCAGAAGAACAAACTGAAACCTCTAGCCCTCAACTTCAAACTTACTCACTAAAAAGGAAGTATCTGGTACTCATTCCTCCACTCCCATCTCAAACATGTACTATGATGAGAGAACCTATGAGATGGTGATAGAAAGGAAGTGGGGAGGAAAAGAAGGAGCTGACATAAGACTATTTAGTGGATATGAAGTAAGATTACTTGATGAATCATACATACACTACATTTATACCAGGCACTTCAGGGAATTAAACAACAAATTAGGTGAACAAGACATGCACTTCTTTCTGAAATGCATCAAGTTGTTGAAACTGGCCTATGATAGAATAAATATTAAAAGAGGCAAATGAAAGAAGAAGAAAACACCACTGCAACTTGGAAATATTGTTAAGCTTGAAGTGGATGTGGAGGGAGTTTATTGATTCATAGAGATGGTCTTTCCATAATCTCCATATGGGAACCTATTTCACTAAAAAAGTTACCAATGGAAGCCATCTACAACATGAGCAGAATGAAAATACATGTGCTGAGTAGAGACAGGATGTCAAAAGCAACTGATTTTGTAAACATGATCAAGGCTATCCTGGATCCCACTAAAGCTGCATTCATACTACCTCCTGAAGACCCAACTAAATCTTCACAACATCAATCACCTCCTAAACATTGAGGAAAACCAGGTTGTATAATCCTTAGGGGGAGTATTGTTGCACCCTGAAAGGATCATACATGCCAACTCAATGGGTGAATTGATGATTGTTCAGTTGGAATCCCACAAGTCCAAGATGAAATGTGGATGAAGATCTACAAGAAAAAAATAAGTGTTATCTTCCGCATTAGTTAATGCGGAAGACAAAACTCTGATGCGGACAAGTGTTTACTCTTCCGCATTAACTAATGCGGAAGACATAATACTAATGCTGAAGAACAAGTTACTCTTCCGCATTGAGTAATGCGAAAGAACAAAAGAAGATGTGGACAAGACTGTGATCATCCGCATTGATAAATGCGGATGACCAACCAAATGCGCACAAGTATTTGTTCATCCGCATTAATCAATGCGGATGACCAACTTACTAATGCTGATGATCAAGTAGAAATGCTGATCAAAATTAACTCATCCGTATTTGTCAATGCGGATGAACAAGCAGAGATGCGGATCAAGACTTAGACTAGTTTCTGATGTAATAGATCAGGGGTAGTTTAGTCATTTTGTAAAGGCATCTTGTCTGTCTATAAATAGAATAGTTAACCTTGTACTGAGGTGACAACTGATAGATAAAGAATTTTTGTTGTAATTATTATCTGTAACTTATCAACTTTCATATATCAATACAAACAGCATTTATGAGTAATTTTCTTGCTTGAATGTTCTTTGATTGTTTGTTTCCGCCACTCAATCATTGACTTGATTATCATATTCGATTCTCAGTAAGAATATGACTCTTACACAATCCCAGTCAACAAGGTCAACTACGTTCAACAACTATAGAACAACTTGCTTTCAGTCTCCCAGATATGTGATAAAGGAGTCAAAGTTGTGTTTGACAACAAGAAGTGCTACATGTTGAAGAAGGATTATGTTATCCAGGAGGATAAAGTTCTAATGTCAGCTTCAAGATATAATGATCTTTATGTCTTGGATCTATCAAAAGCCTCCATAACTGAGACCACTGCGTAGTGCTTCTTGTCAAAGCAACAGAGAGGGATTCAGTCTCATGGCATAAGAATGGGACACATTAAGCCTTGAAGAGGAACATTTGGTATAGAATGATTTAGTGAATGGAGTAACAGTCAAGAATTTCTAGCTTCCGGATTTTTGTGTAGCAAGTAAGAAAGGGAACAGACCAAGAAGTCTCACAAGGCTAAGAAAGTTAATTCTATCGATATGCCTCTCGAGTTTCAACACATGGATTTGTTTGGCCGGTAAGTACAAAGAGTATTGCTAGAGATCTATACTGCCTAGTCGTAACTGATGATTACTCAAGATTTTCTTAGGTAATGTTTCTAAAATCCAAATCAAAGAATTTTGAACCATTCACATCTAGTAACTACTCTGGAATCACTCTACAAGCTAAAAGTAAGGAAGATTCGATCAAACAATGGCATAGAGTTCAAGAATCAGTGGTGGAGGCATACTTTAGAGAGAAAGGAATTGTACATCAATTTACTTCTGCCTACACTCCACAGATGAATGAGTCGCTGAAAGGAAAAAATTAGAGCTTGATAGAGACAACTAAGACAATGCTAGCCGACTCTCAACTGCCTATTCAATTCTGGAATGAGGCAGTGGCTAATGCATGTTACATGCTCAATCAAGTCTTAGTGGTTAAACGACATGGGAAAACATGTTATGAACTGCTCCAGCGACGTAAACCCAACTTGGAGTATCTAGAACCATCTTGGCGCACCGTGCATGTTGTTAAAGAAAACTCAGACTGGGAAGTTTAGTGAGAAGGTAGAAGAAGGTATTTTCTCGGATACAGTATACAAGACAAGAGAGTTTATAACAACTCAACGGGTCAGGTAGAAGTGTGGTGCAATATTGATGTTCAAAGATACACCACCCCCTACTAGGAAAGGACCCTCTTTCTTCTTTTACTATGATGGATTTTTTTAAGTCCTTCAATCTACTGCCTTCCCATCCTGATGATAAGCTGTCTGCTACGATGATGTATGATGTTCTGAACACTCCACTACCAGGCTTGACATCCACGACTCCATTAGATGATACTTCTAGCCCCTCAGGGGGAGAGCTGGAAGTAAGTGATTCTTCCTCTGATGATGAAGTAGTTGAGCCTGGAAATGTAAACCAGGAGGAACAGGTTCCCACTAATGAAAGTACACAAGCATCAGATCTTGATGCCTCTAACACTTTTGAACCTCACACTCCAGCAGCCACAGATACTGAACCCGAGATTCAAAATCTGGATACTGAGCTAGTTGTTCCCACCACTCCCGGATCTCGAATTAATGTTTGTCATCCCTTGGACAACATCATTGGGGATGTTCGATCGGGAGTGCAGACACGAAATCAGCTATACTCAGCTGATTATGCCTCAGTCATGGAAAAAGGATATCTTCATGATGGTGTATGTTGATGTTTTGTGTCTCAATTTGAGCCAACATATGTAAGTGAAGCCTTAAACTATGAGGCATGGGTTAGTGCTATGCAAGAAGAACTCCTACAGTTCAAGAAGTTAGGAGTATGGACCCTTATGGACAGACCAAAAGGTGCTAAGGTCATTGGCACTAAATGGGTGCTAAAGTGTAAGAAAGATGACCAAGAGGTTATAATTAGGAATAAAGCTCGGCTTGTGGTTCAAGGATTTCGACAAGTCGAAGGCATAGACTACATTGAAGTATTTGCACCTGTGGCACGGATGGAAGCAATTCGAATCTTTCTAGCCTATGCATCCTACATGAAGATTAAAGTTTATCAATTGGATGTGAAAAGTGCATTTCTTCATGTGAAATTCGTGAGACAGTATACATCAATCAACCAAAGGATTTAAGATCCGTATCATCGGGATAGAGTTTACAAACTAGATAAGGCTCTTTACAGGCTCCATCAAGCCCCTATAGCCTAGTATGAGAAACTCTCAATCATCTAGTGAAACATGGTTTTTGTAAAGGAGTTATTCACTACACGTTATTCATCAAGAAAAGGATGGTGATTTACTACTGGTACAGATATATGTGGATAACATAATCGTTGGTTCTAAAAACAAAGAATTACGTATATAATTCAAATTTGTAATGAAAGCAGAGTTTGAGATGAGTGCCATGGGGGAGATGAAGTTCTTTCTTGGATTACAGGTTGATAAGACACCAAAAGGAATATGCCTGCATCAGACCAAATATGTAGGAGATATCCTCAGTCAGTTCGACATGGAGAATGCTACGACCCCTGGAACTCCACTTGCCATGAACCATGACATGGCACCCGACAAAAATGGTGATCTGTTGATGCCACCATGTGCAGAGGTATGATCATATCTCTCATGTACCTCACAGCCTCTCATCCTGATATTACGTACGCCACGAGTCTCTGTTCCAGGTATCAGGAAAAACCAAAAGTAAATCATCTCATTGGAGTTAAAAGGATCTTTCGTTATCTGAAGGGTACTCCAACACTCGGGTTGTGGTATCCTCATGACGATGACTTTGACCTTACATCGTATAGTGACACGGACTATGATGGTTGCAAGATAAATTACAAGTCAACATCAACGGGATGTCAGTTCTTTGGTAGACGGTTAGTCACCTGTTAGTGTAAGAAGCAGACATCAGTTGCTCTGTCAACATGTGAAGCTGAATATGTTGCTGCTACAAGTTGTTGTTCGCAAATCATTTGGATTCAATAGCAAATGCGCGACTACCCTTTGCAATTATATAACACCCCTATCTTTGTTGATAATTCTGCTGCAATCACGTGACTACGGTTTGCAATTTTATAAAACCCCTATCTTTGTTGATAATTCTCCAGCAATGTTGTCACCGAAAATCCGGTCCAACACCCTAAAACAAAACATATCGATATTAAATATCACTTATATGTGACTGTTTTGAAAAGCAATTAATCGATGTTGTTAAAATTAATTTGATTTTCAACGCGTCGAGCTCTACACAAACGCATTTGACAAACTACGGTTTTTATATCTTTTAAAGGTTAATGGCGTGAAAAAGAAAAGTGATGTGATTCAAGAAGACGAAAGTTCATAGTCCGAAAATTATTTTCTTAGATTATTAGTTATTTTATTTTATTTTATTTTTATTTTCTTGTCTATTAAAATCAAAAAACACAAAAAGATTTTTGGTTTTAGAATATTAGTGGGAGAATAGTTTTAGTTTAGTATTTAATTAGTTGCAGTATTTATTTACTTAAAAAAACAAAAAAAACAAGGGGGAGGGCAGATTAGCTGAAAGAATTGAAATCAAATATGTGATTTTGATTCAAAGCTTATAGAAAACAATAGTACACAGGAAACAAATTGTTTGGATTTCAAAGCTAATGTGTTCGACATGCTGGCTTCTCTAAAATCATTTCATTTCTCACCCAATCATCTTACTACATAGCCCTGACCATTAACCCCACTGTTTACTCCAATAAAAGGTTGAAGTTTGGGAAAATGGTCAAGTCGAAACCTTAAACGGGATTCATGTACTAAGGTCCAGCATTTGTGGACAAGAGTTGGTCATTACTCAACAACTTATCAGTGAGCATCACGAGCTTCATGATGAGGGAGCTCTTACAGAATTCCCCAAGAAGATTTAGACAACACTTATATCCTCATGGGATATGGTGGAGATATGAGCAGGTCGATAGTCTACAAGTACAACTTCTCCTACAACTAGAAGTTCCTCCTGCATGTTGTTCTTCACTATCTGCCCAACAAATCTGGGGGATGGGATCCAATTCCTTATGAACTAGGATGCTTAGTTCATGGACTGGTGAGAGGCCTCCGCTTCAATTACTCAATATTTGTGTTCACCAATCTCATTGGGAATCTTCAAAGGGAGACATTCTTCATGTATCCCCGATTCATTCAACATATAATCAACTGTGAGTTGAACAGAGTATGCTTGTCTATGCAGCTGCTCTGACTGTCTCTCACATGAGTCCTACCATCTTCAAAACATTGAAGAAGGTGTCCACCTACTTCACTGGAAGGTACACTTCTCTACTTTCAGGTATGATTGAGCGCATAGCTCCTGGTGACATCCTTGTTCACCCCACAGGTGATGAACCCACACCAGCAACCACCTCCACAATCCCAAAAATGCCTTCTCTACCCATCACCATCACATACCAGAGACGCGCTAAACAAACCTGTTCAATCTACTCTGATTGAGCAAGCACCTCTTGTTCAATCCAAAAGACTAGAGTGGAAACATGGGCTCCCACTCAGTCTGAGGTCTCACCATCCTTCTCATTTCATTTCATTTCAAATCATTTCATTTTCCCAAACAAATTATTGGAAAACAATTACAAGTCTTAGAAGTCTAAGTACAACAAAAGAAAGATGATAGTAAAATGGTATGCTACTGAGGTAACATAGAGAAACTAGACCTAGAGCTTGCCAGTTCATTATATGATGTGTCAGTAGTTCAATACAATAGATGAGTAGACTTCATTGGTGAATCAAAATTCAAACTAATTTGTTCAACTTGCTATGGGTTCTCATCTTATCACTGGTTAACACAATCAACACATTTCCAATAAGAGGTGACGAGCAAAATTAACGCCACAAATGTGTGCGGATGACCATAAAAATGAGCAATCACATGGAAAAATTGCTAATAGCAATCAAGCTAATGACTAATGTTGTTGGTGCGTTATGTGCAGAAGAAACAAATGATCTAACAAAAAGATAGGTTGTGTGCCTCTCTGTTGTGCGGTGGCACTGGCCTGAGAATAAGCATAATCTAAATATTCTAGAATTCATTGTTGTTTACGCCTCTCTGTTGTGCGATGGCACTGACTTGAGGCTTGGCATCTCTTTGAAAGCTCTTAGAATAGTTTCTTCTTGTCCAATACCCATAGACCGCTCAAAAATATCCTAAGGACTGTTGATTGCCATATAAGTGTGGGATCCACAAATGCTTGTTGAAATAATTAAACTTAACTCATCACCAATGTGCGTCAAAAATCTGTGTATGGATTTAAGTGGACAAATATACTGACAATCATCATGGCTGCAACTCTTGATAGTCAAAATCATTATGTGCATCTTATAGCTCTAGTATGATTTCTTGAAAATGCTATTGACTCTCAGACAAAACAAGAATCTAGCATCAAAGTGGATACTAAAAAGGGTCCCAAATGATTATGATATATCTGTATGATTCCATAATGAATATTTCTAGAAATGATCAAATTAACTTGAAGTTGTTCTGCTCAAACCCAAAACCACAAAAAAATGTCTTGTTTTTTTAAATTTCAAAGTTGTTTTCTATTTACTAGTTTTGTTGCGTAGATGTCGGACTATACAACAATATGAAATCTGTGAATCACTCACTAAAAGGGGTCACATCTGAGGTGACCAGTCGGTTTTAAACTAAAAGGATCATGTCTGAGGTGATCAAATGATGTTAAATTAAAAGGATCATGTCTGAGATGATCATAGGTCATAATCTTATATTTCAAAAGTCAAACTAAAAGGATCATGTCTGAGGTGATCCTTTACAACAAGAGCAACATGTGCCCCCAGTTCAAGTACTTGTGATGTCTGATCAAATCCAGAATGCATCCGTTGCTCTAGTGCTGAACCACCTGTTCTGTTTCTCCCACATGTTGTTCTCTTACATGATCAAGAAAATTGAGGCCACGGGCAAGGAAGGCTTCCGTATGTATTTGCGTTTCTTATAGATGATCATAGATGAGAAGCTTCCTATGCCGCCAAAAGAGAAAGATGATGTTGTTATTCTTGAGGTGATGGATGACACTACTTGGGAAGAATGAAGGTGTACCGGGGGAAGCAGGTGAAGCCCCCGGTCAGGTGATTGTTTGGGCATCTGGGCAACGAAGACTATGTGGCGCCTGCTCGCAAGAAATGGTGGCACGTTGATAGAGATTCAAATGTTGAGCCTATAGTGGTACCCACCAATGAAGACAACGACGATGATGACGATGTTGATGATAGTCAAGGTGGTGGAGATGCTGGTCCAAGTCAATCAAGGGCCACTGGCACTTCCACTATATCTCCACCATCTCCAATTGGTAACTCTAATGCTCCAGGTGGATTTGAGAAGGCTGCATTCCACCAGACTTCCTTCTAGATGAAGAGGAAGAGTCGGATGATGAGTCTTTGGTCAAGCAAGCTGGTAGCAGGGTTGTGGCTACCAAGAAGGGATAGAGGAAGTTGGTGGACGCCTAGCTGGTACTACAGGTGATGGTCCTGAGGTCACTGATCCCACTTACACACCTGACTGGCCTATCAGCTCAGGGGGAGCGCATATTGCCAAAGGCTCAAGGAAGAAAAGGATGGCCCAACCCCACATCAAAAAGAGCAAGAGGCAGAGGATCACCCTAATCACCATAGCCACAACCACTACCACTACCACAGCTACCACCACTACTACCACATCACCTATTATCACTCCCATAGCCACTGATACTCCTCCACCACTTATACACCTACCTCCATCACACCCACGCTACCCAACACAACTCCACCACTATCCCCTGCCATTCCTCCTCCCATTTTCACCACACATCCACCACTACCACCACCAAGTTGGTCCATCCAACTAATCCTCAATGACACATGGCTTTACTCTACCCATGGTCGGGTTAGAGGAATAGCTGGCAAGCCTAACCCGCATCATGCTAAAGCTGATCGCTACTAATGATTTTAGAGCTACTCAGATAAACCAGCTGATGATGTAATACGGCTCAAGCCAAGCAAATAGCTCACCTCAGTAAGAAGAATGCATAGTATGAGAGAGCTTTAGGCCGAGCCCACCATGCACTAAAGAGTCAAAATGAGCCGGTGTTGGCTTCAGTAAAGGGATTGAAGGACTGGAGAAACTAAACAAAATAGTTTTGCTAAAGCTGAAGGGATCTAAGAGTGAGCCATTAATGATTAAAGATGGTGATGATGAGGATATGAAGAGGATGCTCACTGAAGATGAATCTGAAGAGGAAGAAGATGATGATGAGGAAGCCGGACCGAAGAAAAGGCAAAAAGGATGCTGAAGATGATGATGATGAGTAAGAAGGTGATGGTGCTGCATCAGCCTTAGTTCCATCAGTAAAGGAGAGGCACACCAAGCGAAATCAGGATCAAGGAGCCTCATCCTCATCTCCTCAAGCAGAAAAGACAACTGATCAAGGCAAAAGTAATGATTAGATGTTTATGTATTTGAAACTTTTGTACTTGAATTGTGTATTACATTTATGTAATTAACGATTATTAATGATTCACTGTCTTGATTAATGATTTATGTGTGATGTATTGATTGTTTAATCAAATAGATAAAGCTCAACAACTAGATGAATATGATGTCTTCCCCTTTAGGCAAGTCAGACTCAACTCACTATGATTCTTGATTTGCAAGGGATCGTCAGAAGATCTGTGAGCTACCCTCCTGAAGAAGGAGAGATCATCCATGATCTGACAGATGAGCAGCATATGTTCAGATTAAATCCAGATGAAATTGTCAAAGATGCTCTAGAAGTTGATGTCTTAAGTGATGAGGAGCTACAGATGTGGATAAAATAGAGATTGAAGATGTAACAACTAAGCATTATCTTGAGTACACTGACCCTGAGGGCAATGTTATCCACACTTGGGTGAAACATTTGGCAGTGATACTTTTGATAAGTTAGAGGAGATAGAGAAAGAAAAAGAGAAAGATGAAAGTACAACACAAGCTTTAGATGCAAATGTTGATATTAAGAAAGCTGAATGGGCAGCTTGTTTTGCTGAAATGAAAGCCCAGCACGCACCCCCAAAACAAAATGCCTACGTCAAACTTTACAGAGTCAAGAGAGATCAGAAAGTGTTAGACAAGATTATCACGTGGGCATATTTTGAAGACTTGGAAGTTTATGCTATTAAAAGGGAGAAAGGGATTAGGTACTTCAGATATCAACATGATCGGAAGACTCTTCCTCGTTTTGAGCTCAACCGACTGGCATGCTTAGATCTTTTGTATGCCAACCCGAGGAAGATGTCGGGATGGTTTGAGACTGCGCTAAAGAAATAATACCACACCAAATGGGTCAACTTTCCCTCAACAATCTAAATATTTTATTCATAAGACTGATGTTGATCCTATATCTGCAAGGCCTAAAGTAGTGTTGAAGTGGAGTCCCCCATGCACAATGTCAAAGATTCCTTTACGTGAGATGTCTTAGGACTTCAATTCACACTTCAAATGGTGGTATTATGATTGGAGATGGGAGAAGTGGTCATATTTCTAAACAAGAGGAAAGATAGAGACTATTAGGGTATTTGACCCAATGTGGCTTACCAACTTGTCTACTGAATGTTTACACTCTATACAAGTAGCCACTATTCTATGACATGCAAGACATTGTACAACCTCTTCAATTCCAACACGTTATACGGCTCTGCTTTGCATTTGAGATACACTCAGGAGTCAACAGAGAAAAGAAGTACAAGAAGTTTCAAGAGCATATGAGAATGTTAGACAATAGAGTAAACTAGGTCCAAAGGGAGTTTGTTGATACATGATTTCCTAGTTTATATGCTTAAATGTAAAAGTCTTTCATATCTTACATATGTGTAATGTGATGGTGTAATGAAGTATAATATATGCTTTAATGTTTATTTATCATTGATTCATATGTATGAACTTTTTATATAGGTTTAGTTTGTTGTACACAATTCTATGTCAATAATGATTGAGATTGTGTTCAACATAGTCGGGTGATTATTCATGCTAATGGACCATACTTATGGACCATACGCATGAATATATCATGCTTATGGACTAGTCGCACGACTGAACCAGGAGACTGGATCAGTCGTATGATTGAGACATAAGATTGACTCAATCGCACGACTGAACCTTCAGTCGTGCGTATGAATCAATCGCATGAATTAGTCACATGACTGAACCACGCTAATGGTTTAGTCGTATGAATGGAAACTGCATACCTATAAATACCACCTAATTCATGGAAAAACTGAACACTTTGAGAGATACTTCGAATACACATAAACCCTAACCGTCCAGAGCATCCAAAATAGCCAGTTCAAGTTCATAGTTCGATCTTGATCGATACCTACTCGTTCTTAACGTTTAGTTCATTATCATATTGATTAGGTTATCGTTCTCACTAATTGGATCTCCAATCAAATAGGATTCGGCACTATTTGATCTAGTAAAACATAGAATCCGTTAGTAGTCCGTACGTACACAGTCCTGACAAATACCAATCTATCACATCTTAGCAGAAGCATTAAGATTTGGAACTTGACTATGGTTCAAAATAAAACCACATAAGCTTAACTTGCAATGAAATTAACATAAAATATCTAGTTCATATGTTACCATTTCATACATATTCAAATGATTACTACATTTTCCCCTAAGAGGAATATTACATTGTTACAAAATAAAACCATATAAGCTTAACTTTTAATGTGACCACACAGTGCCCACAAACTTCTAATAGATGTAGATAGACACTGAAAGGCTAGAGTTTCCAGCATCCAATAGCATGTGCAAATAAAAGTAGGTTTCATAACTGAAGTAAGCATCGTACAACCTATACAGTAACAAAAATATACAACATCCTGTATACCGGAAAAAACATACTTAAACATGTTAATATAAAGTTAGTGAGCACGTAGAGTTACATATGCTAAAACAATATTTCATATTTATTGTGCTTGGACCTTAGGATTCATCGTGTTCAAGATCTATAAATGAAAATTAAGATGGATGTATGTGTGTGAATCCAAGAACACAAGAAATTAATGATGATAGTAAAATGATTTGATTGATTTTGAAACATGAAAGATTAAACCCACCTAAAGGAGAATTTCTCCTTGGGTTGATGATTCACTCCATGAGAATTACACACTTACATATCACAATAGTGGTTTCTATTTATACTATTCTAGGAATATTGCATTATAAACCCTAATTTGATTTTTTGGTCTTAGTTTTGACTTTCTCTTGTATTATTTTGCTTCTTTTGATCAAGTTGGTCTCTGAATTTGTATAATGAGAGCTTTAGTCAATTGTGGATGTGATTCAAAACTCTTTACTTTATTGTCTTCTTGAACCAAACAATACTCCCCCGAAACTGATGCTACCCATATTTTAAGCTTGAAGATATTCTCTGTGACATGTCTTCTGGATGAACTGATGGTCTGACACAATTCACCATAGTTCCCCCCCTCAAATTTAGCTTTTCGTAATATATTTTAAACAAAGGTTAGAATATCTTGAGATTACATCATTGGTATCGAATATAAGTCATTGTTAGATCAGGTTAATGACTTAACAAAAATTTTTGTTTGATTAAAAATAACAACCGAGGAATCTAAGTTAACTGATTTACATCATAAACACACATATACTTTGAGTAAATATAAACACAAGGTGTTCTTTCAAAGTATACACTTGATTGTTTTTTCAGAGTACAAATGATACAGTCAACAGATAACAAGTGGGCTTACAAGCTTACCCTTGAACTATACAAGTGATAGTTATTTAAACTATGAAAGGGTAAACAATTAGAATAAGCAACTGTAATATATACATGGTTTAAAAAAAGTATGTACAACTCAGGCAAACAATCGACACATCATAAGTTTATAGCTTCAGTACTATGCTTTCTCCAAAAGGAGGAACACAGTAGATGCTAGAATACTTCAGTATAGACAGTCTTGTCCAATATTATAATTGATTAGAAGTGCATCCATTTGAGTGCTGATATGCAGTCAATCACCACTTCATCACTTTTAGTGCTGATAAACATTGGTTTAAGACTTGGCGTGTACTGATTGGTAATGGTTCAACACTTGGAATCATTCAACAGTTGACAGCTAATGCTGAATACTTGAGTTTTTAGTAACTTTATCCTTCTTATAGATCAATAAGTTCCCCCTAGGATGATGCTACCAAAACTATATCTTAATCTTTCTAGCGTCCTAATCAGTAGTATTACATACATGTATCCTTTTCTATCTTTTGAGGTGGTTTTCAAGAGGTAGATTGACTAAGTCCTTCATGTTGTGCCAAGATAGTCTAAAGAGATTATACTCCTTGATTTTAGTTTTGCCGACACAACAAAGGTCAGACAGAAGGTGTTGGTTGAGAAATTGTATTTTTAATATATGATGGGGTCATGAATGCTAAATGTAATCACATATAGAATTTCTTCTTCTTTATCTCCACTTTGTTCTGCTTCAACTTTGTTACCAATCTTTATCTTTAGAACGGAGGCCATAGATTTGTACTTTAATGGCATGCCTTTATGTCCTGAGATCAAAGTGAACTTCTTTTCTAGGTCTTCAAAGTTTAGGTTCAAAATTCCAGCTTAGTCAGAAAGAAAGCTTGGACTTCTTCATCTTATCAATGAAGAATCTCTTATTCTTTTGGTCAGATCCCTATTTGATAATGACTGTATCATCACTTTCTAAGTTTTCCTCTTTCTTAGATTCTAAGAGTTATTCTTCTTGCTTAGGATAAGGGATTTATTTATCTTATATTATATAGTGAATTGTCAAATGTGTAACATTGGCTATCTTCCGTATCACTTATTTGAGAAAAGAGCAATTGTAGGTGCTTCGACACCAATGTTCAAGGAAAGCTAGATTTTGAATCTATATGAAAGTTATGGTTATGACACAGAGGGAACTAAAGGAATAATGTTGGGACTGTTGGGTCTGAGCTCTGTACGAGTAAGCATATGGCCACAAATCTATCAAACGTACAACCAAGTTTTATGGGTAAAAAGGGACAAATTTGGGATCCGGAGGATCTCGAGCAAACTTGATATGCCGACACAACAAGAAGACGTCGGGGCTTCTAGTTTGAATGTCAGTGAATTCCCGATCATGTTAGACCTGTATGAAGCAAATCAGACCACTAACAACCACACCCAAAATTCTTTTTAATACGCTCAATAATCATTAAACCATGTGAGGAATCTTGCAAAAAGAATCGATGAATTAAGCAATGATGTCACTTACATTAGAAGCAGGATGTATATATGGAGATATCCTGCCCAAGCCCTTGAAAACCATATCGATTTCGGGGGTTGGGGCGTAGTTAATTCGTGCCGTTCTATCCTTTTATTTCTAATGTCATTCTATTTTGTTTTGTGTGTTTAGAATTTTATTGCTTTCAATATTTTGGTGATATTTCAAGTGATCTGATGATTATTCTAAATCAAGGCGGTTGAGGGAAACGTCCACACACATTCAAGTGACATTTGTAGGGAAGTTTCTCGTTACCATCCTCTGCTATGTATCGTTAATCACATTAAGCACAATATAATTTTAAGTGTGGGGAAGGATATATATCGGATAAACATGCTTGATACTTTGATAGAAATGGTTCAAAAAAATTTTATACAATCACTTAAACTTTAAATTTATGACAAAAACACCAAAAATGTAAACAATTTTTTGATAAAATAAAATTAAAAACATACGGGAAATACATAAGTAAATAATGTACAATCCAAATAAACTTTAACATAGTTTTTGATGATATCCTTAAAAGCAATAATTTGGTAAAAATATTTAAACATGTAAAATGAAACACTTTTGCCAGTTCCATCCGTATGTAAGTTTATTTTTGTGCTTTTAAACAGTTTTATATTTATTCATCTTTACTTTTATTCTATATATAATTGAGGGAACCATATGATACTTGTAATCGGAACTTTTTTTGGGTATACATTTCAAGTCTTGTTACTATTTCTTGCGTAAAAATGATTTAGGCATTAGAAAACTACACGACTGTTTAAGGGATGGTCATACAACTAGTTTCACAATGAGGAGAGTGTTTAGAACACTTAACCGATAAAATAAGAAACCAAGACAATATTATGATACTAGAACACAAGCAAACAATTAGACAACTAAGAGCAACAAAAGATGAATATGGTTTCTCAAGGATAAAGTATATTGCTTCTCAAGTTCTTTACAGTGTTATAAAGCATAGATAGAAAGAAAAGAACCTAAGATACTTTATACTAAATCCTACAGCTGGCCATACTTTGAAGGCTAGCTGGAACACTAATCTAGATAACAAGATCAATGTAAAGTCGAAAGGTAGATTGTCTTTTTGACTAGTGACTATGACATGCCATAGCTCATATCCTAATATATTACAAAATGGATAAATGTACATAAAGTAGAAAGTTACAGACATAAGACCTCAATGTATAGTTGCGAAAGCATGGACCTTTTCACTAGCTTGTATAAGTTGGTGCGTAGTTGCAATGAAAAGTTGGTCAGCTTTATGCAAAAGTGCATCCAAGAAAATCATATTCTTCTTTGACTTCGAAAGAAATCAGTCTTCACTTCAAATGGCTTTGGAAGAATTTGTGTTTGAAGCTTCGGAAGACTTCATCTTTGGCTTTAGAAGATTTGGTCTTTGGCTTCGATAGATTTTACACTTAGAATAATTTCTATGCAGCGTAAAACTTCTGAAGCAAATTCTACAATGTACCAAGTGCATGCATACAGGAAGAACTTTGTTTGTTTGGGTGCATCAACCTTTCTATAAAACTTACAAACTCCCCTTAGCTGATGCTACCAAAATAGAGAAGTTCTTCAACACTTAACAATCCTTATTAGGATCAAGACCATTCCCTTCTTCATGCTTTGGTCAAGATCCTTCAGACTCTCAAGTATCTTCTCATCTCATGGAGATCATGTAGAGGTAGATCAAGCATGTATTTCCAAATGTAACATCTTGACCACCTTGATCTCCTATGACATACCATCTATCTAGATTGGCAGCAAAAGTCCAAGACAAGATGGGTCTTCCAGATGCAAAAGATTGTGCTTGAGTTGGAGTTGGTTGAGCATCCTCTTCATGCACTTCCTCAGGATGCTCCGAGTCATCCCGAGGATTAGAGGTGGATGTTTTTGGCTTCTTCTTTAATACACTCTTTAAATAATTCCTTTTCCTCTTCTTAGGAGTCTTTGACTAGGAGGGTAGGTCTTTAGTACCATGTTCTTCAGATGTGCCTCTCTTAGCTAGATCCTCTTCCCTTATAGGTTCTAAAGAAGAGAGAGCAAGACCCTGCTGTGGACTATAAGATGAGGTTGGCTGAGATGCAGCTCTAGGTTCAAGTTGTGTTGTTTGAGTGGGTTAAACCTTAACCTTAACCTCAGGATGAGCTTGCTTGGTAGAATTTGCAAGTTCACAAGCTCTCCCTTTTTAATCTTTTTCTTGATCACCCTAATGTGCTCATCCATGGTGGATAAAGACATTGGACCAAGCCTCCTTCCAGAGAATCCATACAACTTCAAAAAGCTCATCATCCTTTGTCTATTGGTAGACTTCTTTTGACTTTTCTGGATGATGGCTCTTGACTTACAACTTCTTCCCTCAATTTTCTCTTAGTAGACTTTTGTTCCTTAATGAACTGTTGTTCCACTTTTAAGATATTCAACTTCAATATACTCATTTGAAAGGAGAAGAAGTGCAACTGCCTCATAGAGGTCTGTGGCACTTAGGTAGTTGATCATGTTTTGTCTGTTAGCTTCCTTATCAACCTAAGGTTGTTCAGTTGCTTGTTCAGCTACCACAACCTTTATCTCAGGGCTTCTTGAATTGGGGAGAGGGTAGAGCATGCTTGTACATCTTTTTTCTGTTTTCTTTTTTCTTTGATCTTGAGGAGTAACTCTACATCCTCTGCCTTTTCCCTCTTCTTAGACATTTCCTTATCTGCCAGTTCATTCAAATTTTCTAAGGGGAGAGAAATGATCTTATCAACTTCGTAGTTCTTGGTCCCTAGATAGTTTATCATAGCTGCCCTCAACTCATCATTACAACTGTTTGGCCTGGGTAACCCTGATAGTAGCTTCCATAAAGGTTGAGGAACCAATAGAACTTTCTTTTCTTAGCTTCCTCTTCTTCTATCTCTCTCTCTTCATCCTCAATCTCCTCAAAGTTAATTTTATTTTTCCTTTGTCACTCATAGGCCTTTGTGACTTAGGTAGAAAGAGCTTTGGCCTTTATTGCCTAATGTAGCATTCATACTCTAGTGAGGGAGAGGCTCTGAAGTATCTTCACCAGCTGGTGCCTCATCAGGGTACTTGGTGTCGAAGAGATTCATGTATTAAGGTTTACAGGTTCAACTACTGGACTTCAGTCAAGGTTTCCACTTCGAACTCTTGATACACCTCAACGTCTAGTTTACCAATACTTACTTGTTATCCTTGTCTATATAGTCTGATTTTTCTTGAACTCTTGATACACCCTATCTTGAATCCTATCTGCTAACCTTGCAGCTTGTCTGTGTTGGCTTGGGTTGACAAGCTCAAGGTCAATAAAAAATTACTCTCATAGAACCTCAGGTTAGAGAAGCTGAATATTTCTTATTGCCCATGAGTTCTTGAGATCACAAGAGCTCTCCTATCATATCATACATCCATCCCATGATTGGGTTCTCAAAGTGATGAGATGAAGTAGGCATAGCTCTAGGTATGCCTTCCTTAATTAGGCTTTGAATGAGAGAGTGCACATCAATATGAACTTGAGGAGGTTGCTCGGCATGGACAATTGTAGGTGAGGGTGGTGAATCCTCAATGTCCATTCCATGTGAAGAAATCCTAGGTTTTGTGATTGCTTGGACTTTCTCCCCCTTTTTGGTAGCATCTCCCTCTTGTATAGGTGAGCAAGGGATTAAGTTTATCACATCCATGTGAAGAAATACCGTTTGATCTGTTCTTAAAGGTCTCCTAGATAGTTTCTCAAGTTGCTGATCATTGACCTTTCTTTGTAAGGTAGTCACTTGAGATTCAATCGTACGATTGGCTCATACTCATGGTTGACCTCATAGACCTTCAAACCTTTATAATTTTAACCTTTGATAAACATTATGACCTTTTACACCATTTGACACCTCAGACGTGATCCTTTTAGTTGGAACCATTTGATCACCTCAGATATGATCCATTTAATTCGAAACTTATTGGTCACCTCAGACGTGACCACTTTTAGTGAGTGATTCATAGAATTTAGCTAGTTGAATAGTCCGACATCTACACTACAGAAGACTAGAAAATTGAAAATAACTTTGAGATTTAAAAGAAAACAAGAGATATTTTTGTTGTGTTAGGTTTGAAAAGAAGAACTTCAAGTTAATTTGATCATTTCTGGAACGATTCATTATGGAATCATACAGGTATATCAGAATCGTTTGGGAACCCTTTTTGTATGCACTTTGATGCTAGATTCTTGTTTTGTCTGAGATACATTAGCACTTTCAAGAAATCATACTAGAGCTATAAGATGCACACAATAATTTTGACTTTCAAGAATTACAGCCACGATGATTGTCAGTATGTTTGTCCATTTAAATCCATACACAGACTTTTGACTTACGTTGGTGATGAATTAGGTTTAATTATTTCAACAAGAATTTGTGGATCTCACACTTATATAGTAATCAACAGTCCTTAGGATATTTTTGAGCGGTCTATGGGTATTTGACAAGAAGAAACTATTCTAAGAGCTTTCAAAGAGATGCAAACACCTCAGGTCAGTGCCATCGCACAGTAGAGGGGCGCAAACAACAATGAATTCTAGAATATTTAGGTTATGTTTATCCTCAGGTCAGTGCCACCGCACATCAGAGAGGCACACAACCTATCTTCTTGTTAGAGCATATATTTTTCTTTTGCACACAACACACCAACAACATATTTGTCATTAGATTGATTGCTTTTAGCAGTTTTTACGTGTGCTTTGCTCATATTTATGGTCACCCACACACATTTGTGGCGTTTTTTTGCTCTTCACCCCTTTCTGGAATTTGTTTTGTGTTAACCAGGGATAAGATGAGAACCCACAGCAGGTTGAACAAGTTAGTTTCAATTTTAATTCACCAATCAAGTCTACTCATCTATTGTGTTGAATCTACTGACACATCATATAATGAACTAGCAACCTCTAGGTCTACTTTCTCTATGTTACCTCAGTAGCAAACTATTTTAACTATTATTTTTCTTTAGTTGTGCTTTGACTTCTCCGACTTTTACTTGATTTTTGCATTTTCAGATACTAGTTTTGAAGTCCCAACCAATTTGTTCCCTGTGTACTATCAATTACTATAAGCTTTGAATCAAAATCCCATATTTGATCTCACTTCTTTCAGCTAACCTGCCTTTCCCCCTTGTTTTTTTAAAGTAATTAAATACTGCAATGAATTAAATACTAAACTAAAACTATTCTCCCCTAAAATTCTAAAATCGAAAATATTTTTGTGTTTTTTGGATTTTAATATACAGAAAATAAAATAAAATAAAAGAGAATAACTAATAACTAAGAAACTAATTGTCGGACTAAGAACTGTTATCTTCTTGAATCACGTCACTTTTCTTTTTCACGCCATTAACCTTTAAAATATAAAAATCTCAATTTGTCAAATGTTTTTGTGTAGAGGTCGGCACGTTGAAAATCAGTATCAATATTTACAACATCGATTAATTGTTTTTCAAAACAGTCTTGTATAAAATGATATTTAATACCGATGTGTTTTGTTTTAGGATGTTGGACCAGATTTTTGGTTACAGCAATAGCAGCAGAATTATCAACAAAAATAGGGGTGTTAGAAAATTGCAAACCGTAGTCGCGTATTTGTTGTTGAATCCCAATGATTTGCGAGCAGCAACGTATTCAGCTTCACATGTTGACAGAGTAGCTGAGATCTGCTTCTTACACTACCAGGTGACTAACCGTCTGCCAAAGAACTGACAACCTGCTGATGTTAACTTGTAATTCATCTTGCAACCACCATAATCCAAATCACTATACGCTGTAAGCTCAAAGTCATTGTCATGAGGATACCACAACTTGAGTGTTGGAGTACCCTTCAAATAACAAAAAATCCTTGTAACTCCGATGAGATGATTTACTTTTGGTTTTGCCTGATATTTGGAGCAAAGACACGTGGCATACATGATATCAGGACGTGATGCTGTCAGATACATGAGAGATCCGATCATTCTCTGTACATGGTGGCATCAACCAGGTCACCATTTTCGTCGAGTGCCACGTCATGGTTTGTGGCAAGTGGAGTTCTAGCTGCCGAAGCATTCTCCATGTCGAATCGACTGAGGATATCTCCTACATATTTGGTTTGATGTACGAAGATTACTTTTGGTGTTTGATCCACCTGTAAACGAGAAAGAACTTCATCTCCCCGATGGCACTCATCTCAAACTATGCTTTCATTAAAGATTCGAATTCTTTACATAATTCTTTGTTTTTTGAACCGAAGATTATGTCATCCACATATATCTGTACTAGTAGTAAATCTCCATCCTTTTCTTTGATGAACAATGTACAGTCGATAACTACTCTACGAAAGTCGTGTTTCACAAGATGAGTTGAGAGTTTCTCATACCAGGCTCTAGGGCTTGATGGAGCCCATAAAGAACCTTGTCCAGCTTGTAAACTCTATCCTGATGATAAGGATCCTCAAACTTTTCGGGTTGACTGACATAAACCATTTCACAAATTTCAACATGAAGGACTGTACTATTCACGTCTAGTTGATAAACTTTAATCTTCATGTAGGATGCATAGGCTAGAAATATACGTATTGCTTCCATCCTTGCTACCAGAGCAAACACTTCATTTTAATTTATCCCTTCGACTTCTCGAAATATTTGAACTACAAGTCGAGCCTTATTCCTGATTATGACCCCTTGGTCATCTTTCTTGCACTTCAGCACCCATTTAGTGCCAATCACCTTAGCACCTTTTGGTTTGTCCACAAGGTCCATACTCCTAACTTCTTGGAATGTAGGAGTTCTTCTTGCATTGCACTGACCCATGCCTCATCCCTTAAAGCTTCACTCACATATTTTGGCTCAAATTAGACACAAAACATTGATATGCGCCATCGTGAAGATATCCTTTTTCCATGACTGAGGCGTAATCAGCGGAGTATAGCTGATTTCTTGTCTGTACTCCCGATCTAACATCCCCAATGACATTTTGTAATGGATGATAAACATTTATTTGAGATCCGGAGTCATTGGAATAGCTACCTCATTATCTAGGTTGTTAAACCTAGGTTCATTCTCTGTGGCTGTTGGAGTAAGAGGTCCGAAGTGTTAGAGGCCTCAGGATTTGCTGCTTATGTACTTTCATTGGTGGGAACCTATTCCTCCTAGTCCACGTTAGTAGTCTCATTTGCTTCATCATCGGATGAAGACTCACTTAGTTCAAGGTCTCCTCCTAAAGGGCTAGAAGAGTCATCTAATGGACAAGTTGATGTCAAGTCTGGTGGAGGAGTATTTAGAACGTCATACATCATCCTAGTAGAAAGCTCGTCATTAGTATGAGAAGGCGGAAACTTGAAGGACTTAAAGAATCCATCATAGTCGAAGAAGAAAGAGGGGCCTTTCCAAGCAGGGGGGTTGTCTATCTTTGAACATCAACGTTGCACCACACTTCTACCTGACCCGTTGAGTTGTTGTAAACTCTCTTGTCTGGTATGCTATGTACATACATGTGTCCCTAGTTTCTGAACTTAATGTAATATCTTTGTATTGTCTTACACATATGTAATTGTACGGGTACTTAATGAAATACAATATGTGGTGTGCTTAATGTTGAATAGTTCATTAGTTGGTATGTAATAACGCTTATTGACTTGACTATATAGGTTGTGGTTGTTTGAATAATATCTAAATCAATTAATGACTATGAAACATATTCAAGCTTAATCATGTGAAGTTCTCATACGATTGGCCCATGCTAATGGACCATACACATGAACAACTTCATGCTAATGAACCAGTCGTATGAATGAACCAGGAAACTAGATCAGTCGCATGATTGAAACATGAGATTAACTCAATCAGATGACTGAACACTCAGTCGTGCAAATGGATCAACAATATTACTCAATCGCACGACCGAACCTTGCAAATGGTCCAGTCGCACGATTGAGAAACCTCAACCTATAAATACCACTTAAATCATGGAAAAACGAGACACTTCGAATATTTTGATACCCAGTCGTACCCTAGCCGTCGAGAGACCTCTAATAACCTGCTCCAACTTCATAGATCGCAGTAGAACGATTGCTAATTGTTCTTAACATTTAGATTCAGTCTTTAATTGATTCTTCGTGCGTTCTCACTAATTGGATCGCCATCAAATAGTATTCCGCACTATTTGATTCGGTATACGCGTAAATCTGTTAGTATTCGTCAAAGGCTTCCACACCGGATCATGAAGTTCAGTGCTTCTTGTTAAAAGCTACTGAGAAGGAATCCATATCCTGGCATAGGAGAATGGGACACACTAATCCACGAAGATGAATCACTTGATCCAGAATGATCTAGTGAGAGGAGTTAACGTCAAAAATTTCCAACTTCCGAATTTCTGTGTTGCGTGCAAAAAGGGCAAACAGACGAAGAATTCTCATAAGAAAAAGAAATTTCACTCTATCGAACTTCCACTTGAACTTCTTCACATGGATCTGTTTGGTCCAGTCAGTACAAGAAGCATCGCAGGCGACTTGTACTGCTATGTAGTTACTGATGACTACTCAAGATTCACTTGGGTGATGTTTCTGAAATCCAAATCAGAGACATTTGAGTTATTTAAGGAATTAGTAACTACTCTGGAGTCCCTATACAAGTTGAAGGTACGTCAAGTGCGCTCAGACAATGGAACCTAGTTCAAGAATCAATGGATGGAGGCTTACTGCAAGGAAAAGGGAATTGTGCATCAGTTCACTTCTGCCTACACTCCTCAGTTGAACGGCGTTGCTGAAAGGAGGAATTGCAGCTTAATAGAGACGACACAGACGATGCTAGCAGACTCAAAACTGCCTATCAAATTCTGGAATGAAGTAGTTGCAAATGCATGTTATACACTAAATAGAGTTCTGGTAGTTAAACGCCATGGAAAGACGTGCTACGAGTTACTATAACGACGTAAACCTAATCTAGAGTATCTCGAGCCGTTTGGCGCTCCGTGCACCCTACTGAAGAAGACCTGGGAGGGAAAATTTAGCGAGAAGGCTGATGATGGTATCTTTCTAGGATACAACATACCGAACAAGAGGGTCTACAACAACTCAACGGGTCAGGTAGAAGTGTGGTGTAATGTTGATGTTCAAAGATACACCACACCAACTGCTGGAAAAGGACCCACCTTCTTTTTCAACTATGATGGATTCTTCAAGTCCTTCAACATACCACTCTCCACTTCTGATGATGAGTTAGTTACAAAGATGATGTATGATGTTCTAAACACACCAGCTCAGGAATCTACATCATCTGGACTACAAGGCGATTCATCTAACGACTCAGGGGGAGCACTTGAAGACAATGCCTCTTCCTCTGATGAAGAAGCTGTGGAGACTAATAAGAACAACCAGGAGCAACAGGTTCCCCCTACAAATAGTCCACAAACATCTGACATTGATGCCTCTGCGTCTTCGGAACCTCAGACTCCTACTGCCTCAGATACTGAACCGAATGGTCATAATCTTGATTCTGAGGTAGTTGTTCCAACCACTCCTGGATCATGACTAAATGTCTATCATCCTTTGGATAATGTCATTGAGAAGCGAGATCAGGAGTTCAGACCAAAAATCAGTTGTATTCAGCTGATTATGCCTCAACGATGGAAAAGGGCTATCTTCATGATGGTGCATATCGTTGCTTTGTGTCTCAATTTGAGCCAAAGTATGTTAGTGAAGCCCTAAATGATGAGGCATGGGTGAGTGCCATGCAAGAAGAACTTTCAGTTCAAGGAGTTAGGTGTATGGACTTTGGTGGATAGACCTAAAGGTGCTAAGGTCATTGGCCCAAAATGGGTCTTGAAATTCAAGAAAGATGATCAAGGCATGATCATCAGAAACAAGGCTTGACTTGTTGTCCAAGGATTTTGACAAGTAGAGGGCATTGACTACAACGAAGTGTTTGCACCCGTGGCTAGAATAGAAGCAATCCGTGTCTTCCTTGCCTACGCATCGTATATGAAGATTAAAGTTTATCAACTTGATATGAAGAGTGCATTCCTTCATGGTGAAATAAGAGAGACGGTGTATGTCAGTCACCCGAGGGATTTAAGGATCCATACCATCGGGACAGAGTTTACAAAATCGACAAGGCTCTATAATGGCTTCATCAAGCTCCCAGAGCCTGGTATGAGAACTCTCGACTCATCTTGTGAAACACGGTTTTCGTAGAGGTGTCATTGATTGTACACTATTCATAAAAGAGTTTGAAGCAGTAATGAAGGCTGAGTTTGAGATGAGTGCTTGTCCAAATCTAGGTCGATGACATAATCTTCGGTTCAAAGAACGAAGATCTATGTAAAGAGTTTGAAGCAGTAATGAAGGTTGAGTTTGAGATGAGTGCCATGGGAGAGATGAAATTCTTTCTCGGGTTACAGGTGGATCAGACACCAAAAGAGATTTTCTTACATTAGACCAAGTATGTAGGAGATATCCTCCATCAGTTTGTCACAGAGAATGCTTCCGCAGCTGGGACTCCACTTGCTACAAACCATGATGTAGCACCCGACGAGAATGGTGATCTGGTCGATGCCACCCCGTACCGAGGTATGATTGGATCTCTTATGTACCTCACTGCCTCAAGACCTGATATCATGTATGAAAAATGTTTATGTTCAAGATATCAGGCAAAGCCAAAAGTTAACCATCTAATAGGGGTCAAAAGGATCTTTTGTTATCTGAAGGGCACTCCAACACTTGGGTTGTGGTATCCTCATGGCGATGACTTCGAGCCGATAGCGTATAGTGACTCGGATTACGTTGGCTGCAAGATGAACTACAAGTCTACATCAGCGAGATGTCAATTCTTTGGGAGGAGATTAGTGACATGGTAGTGTAATAAGCAGACCTCGGTTGCTTTGTCAACCTGTGAAGCCGAATACGTGTTGTTCACAAATCATATAGATTCAACAGCAAATGCGGGACTACGGTTTGAAATTCTCTTCTACTCCTATTTTTGTTGATAACTCTGCTGCAATTGTAGTAACAAAAAATCCGGTCCAACATCCTAAGACCAAACACATCGGAATAAAGTATCACTTTATACGCGATTGCTTTGAAAAGAACTTAATTGATGTGATTAAAATAAATACTGATTTTCAACGCGCTGACCTTTATACAAAGGCTTTTGACAAACCACGTTTTTTATATCTGTTAGAGGTCAACAACGTTAAAAGAAAAGTGATGTAATTCCCGATGATGACCATGTGTAGTCCAATGCTTATTGTCCATTTTTCTTTTAGTTTTTCTTCTATTTATTTATTTGTTAACTTTAAGTAGTTTAATTAAATTAATGTTATTCGGTTGCCTATCAAAATCCTAAAAAGCATAAATCGCTTACGGTTTTAAAATTTGAGGGGGAGAATAGGTCAGTTAGTAACATTAACAAAAAGAAAAAAAACGAGGGAGGAGGAGAGGCTAGCTGATAGAAAGTAGATCATATATGTGATACCGATTCAATGACTTTGGAAAATGATAGTACACAGGTACAAATCACTTGGGACTTTAAAAGTTTAAATAAAATAAGATGTGAAGTTCAAAGTATAAGTCTATGTAGTCTGAGCAATATAACAGGAAAATGATAGTAAGACTAGCTACTACTAAGTTAACACAAAGAAAGTTGACCTAGAGTTTGTTAGACCACCTATGATATGTCGATAGATTCAACACAATAGACGATTAGACCTTATTGGTGATCTCAAGAACAAACTAAGCTATTCAACAAGCTATGGGTTAATATCTTATCCCTGGTTAACATAATTAACAAATTACAATAAGGAGTGACGAGAAGAATAAACGCCACAAATGTGTGCAAAAGACCAAAATATGAGCAAAAGCAATCAAACTAATAACTTATGTTATTGGTGAGAACTGTTCAAAAAGATTAGAATTGCTCAAACACGAAGATAGGTTATGTGCCTCTCTGTTGTGCGGTGGCACTGACCTGAGGATAAGCATAGCCTATATATTCTAGACTTCTTTGTTGTTTGCCGCCTCTCTGTTGTGCGGTGGCACTGACCTGAGTCTTGGCTTCTCTCTGAAAGTTCTAAGAATAGTTTCTTCTTGAAAATTACCCTGAGACTACTAAAAAATCTCCTAAGGAATGGTGATTACCATATAAGTGTAGGATCCACAAATTCTTGTTGAAATAATCAAACCTTAAAATATCACCAATCTGTGTCAAAAGTCTGTGTATAGATTTAAAAGGACCAGTATACTGACAATCATCGCGGATATAATTCTTGAAAGTCCAAATCAATGTGGGGATCTAATAGTACTAGTATGATTTCCTAAACTTGCTAACGACTCTAGATGAAAAACAAGAATTGAGCATCAAAAGGTGTTGATAACATGTCCCAAATGATTTGACTTGCTTGTATGATTCCAAACTGAATTGGTCCAATTATGGTCAAAATTAATTGAAGCTGCCAATTCCGGAACCAAATCTATTAGATTTCTATCTTAGGATTTACTCCTCACACAAAAAGTCAAAAACAAGTTTATGTTTTTTTAAGTTTAAGTGAAGAAACATCAAAAGGTGTCGGGCAGAATCATAGCATGGGCGTATTTTGAAGATCTCAACGTTTATGTAGTTAAACGTGAGAAAAGGATTGAGTACTCATGTTCCCACATGACCTGAAGACTCTTCCTGGATTTGAGCTAAACCAGTTAGCAAAGTTAAAATTGCTATATGCTGACCCACGGAAAATGTCAGGCTGGTTTGAGACTGCTCTTAAAAGAGATTACCACACTAGATGGGTCAACTTCAAACCTCAATAGCCAACGAGGTATAACAGACGGTCCGAGGTTGATCCCATTACTAGAAAACTGAAAATAGTGCTGAAGTGGATTCCTCCACGCATAATGTCTAAGATCCCTCTATGGGAGATGCCACATGACTTCACTCCACACTTCAAATGGTGGTAGTATGATTGGAGACAGGAGAGGCAGTCATAGTTTTGAATAAGAATGGTGTAATGGAAACCATAAGGGTGTTTGACCCAATATGGCTTACAAACTTGTATGCAGATGATGTTTATACATTGTACAAGTGGCCATTATTCTATGAATCTCAAGATATTGTACAAGCTCTACAATTTCAGAATGTTAAAAGACTCTATTTTGCTTTTGAGATACATGCCAGAGTCACTAAAGAAGAGAAGTACAAGAAGTTTGAGGAACTCATGAAGGATGTAAGACATTAGATGAAACTAGGTCCAAGGGGGAGTTTGTAGATACATGTGTCCTTAGTTTCTGAACATAATGTAATATCTCTGTATTGTCTTACACATATGTAATTGTACGGGTACTAATGAAATACAATATGTGGTTGTGCTTAATGTTGAATAGTTCATTAGTTGGTATGTAATATGCTTATTGACTTGACTATATAGGTTGTGGTTGTTTGAATAATATCTAAATCAATAATGACTATGAAACATATTCAAACTTATCATGTGAAGTTCTCATGCGATTGGCCCATGCTAATGGAACATAGGCATGAACAACTTCATGCTACTGAACCAGTCGTACGAATGAACCAGGAGACTGGATCAGTCACCTGATTGAAACATGAGATTGACTCAGTCGCACGACTGAACACTCAGTTGTGCGAATGGATCAACCGCATTACTCAATCACACGACTGAACCATGGAAATGGTCCAGTCGCACGATTGAGAAACCTTAACCTATAAATACCACTTAAATCATGGAAAAACAAGACACTTCGAATATTTTGATACCCAGACGTACCCTAGCCATCCAGAGACCTCTAATAACCTGCTCCAACTTCACAGATCGTAATAGATCGATTGCTAATCGTTCCTAACGTTTAGATTCAATCTTTAATTGATTCTACGTGGGTTCTCACTGATTGGATCACCAATCAAATAGGATTCAACACTATTTGATTTGGTATACATGTAAATCTGTTAGTATTTGTCAAGTACACGATCCCTAACATGCTGTATCCTAGAAAGATACCTTCTTCTGCCTTCTCGTTGAACTTTCCAGTATGAGTCTTCTTCAACAATGTGCATGGGGCACCAAACGGTTCTAGATATTCCAAGTTAGGTTTACGTCACTGGAGTTGTGCATAACATGTTTTCCCATGTCGTTTGACCACTAAGACTCGATTGAGCATGTAACAAGCATTAGCGACTGCCTCATTCCAGGATTGAATAGGCAATTTCGAGTCGGCTAGGATTGTCTTGGCAGTCTCAATCAAGTTCTGATTCTTCCTTTCAGCTACGCCGTTCATCTATGGAGTGTAGGCAGAGGTGAATTGATGAACAATTCCTCTTTCTCTATAGTATGCCTCCATCCACTGATTCTTGAATTCTATGCTATTGTCTGATTGAATCTGCCTAACTTTCTGCTTGTAGAGTGATTCCAATGTAGTTACCAAATATTTGAATGATTCAAACATTTCTGATATGGCTTTCAGAAACATCACCAAAGAGAATCTTAAGTAATCATTTGTTACTACAAAGCAGTACAGATCTCCAGCAATGCTCTTTGTGCTGATAGGGCCAAATAGATCCATGTGTAGAAGCTTGAGAGGCATATCAATAGAGTTAACTTTCTTTGCCTTGTGAGCTTTCTTGGTCTGTTTCCCTTTCTTACATGCTATGCAGAAGTCTAGAAGCTGGAAGTTCTTGATAGTTACACCATTTACTAAATCATTATGAACTAGGTGATTCATCTTCCAAGGATTGATGTGTCCCATTCTTCTATGCCATGAGACCGAATCCCTCTTAGTTGCTTTTGATCGGAAGCATTGAACCTTGTGATCTATTGTGGTGGCTTTTGATAGATCCAAGACATACAAGTCGTTATGTCTAGAAGCTGACATAAGAAATTTATCCTCCTCAATCACATAATCCTTCTTCAACACGTAGCACTTCTTTTTGTCAAATAAAACTTTGAATCCTTTGTCGCAGATCTGGGAGACAGAATGTAAGTTGTTATGCAGTTGTTAAACGTAGTTGACCTTGTCAAACTTTACTTTCTCGTTTCCCACCTCGCCTTGTGCTGCGATGTAGCCTTCTTTGTTCCCAGAAATGAAACATGTCCCCCTTTGATTTGTTTAACGTTGAAAAGATGGGACAAGTTCCCTATCATATGCCTGGACACCCCACTATCAATAATCCAGGTATTAGTGATAGCGCTGTAGCAAACACCCTGCAAACTCAGATAAACTTGTTAGTTTAGATTTGGGACCCAAGTCTTAACTGGCTTGGGTGACCCAGAGGAATCACACATCATAAACTCAACCCATTGTCCTTTAGAAGATGAGGGCATATCTATCTTCTTGTCCTCATTATCATACACTATACTTGATTTTTCTTTCCATAAGCCAGTTTGTATAAGGCCTGTTTGTGGTAAATAGACGACTGACTTATGGTTTGAACTTTAGGTTCACTAACACTCTTAGGTGGAGTGTTAGATCTTATTTTAGATCATAGAGTTCAATTTTCTTTCTGGGTTTCTAATAATAAGGACAATTAGTAGAGATATGTCCTCATTTTCCACAATTATAGAAAGATCTTGCTTCTACAGATTAAAGAAAACTTTTATGTGAAGTTGAGTTTGGTGAATGTGTGAGATGAGTCTGGTTTGGTTTTATTACTTCTCTTTTAGATGTTTTAGCCTAGTTCACAAAATTAATTGTTTTAACATTTTTAACATCTTTAACTTGCACTTTGTTTGGACTTTGATGATTGATACGTTTTTGGTTAACTGGTTTAGTATTTTTTGTTCTGAAATGAACGTTGGTGAACCTGACCTTACATTAACCCTTTTAAATGCATCATTCAAATTCTCGACTGGCATCTTGCCTTTGGATTTCAAAGTAGACTCCTTTTGTTTAGTGCCAAATTTCATTGGCTTACCGTGGAATCAGCATCACTAACTAGAGGAGTAGACACCATATGATCCTTAACTGGTTTGTTATTGATAGGTCTACATTTTGTATTCAAGAGGATATCATGTGGTGGTGGAACTACTTTGTACCCCAAACCTTCTCCATTGTTTCATTCTTTCACTAAGTTCTAAACTATGTGAGAAGAACTAGCCCAACTATGCAGTTTTTGTTTTAAAGAATTAACCTTGACTTCCAAAACTGCTGTCTCCTTTTTGGTTTCTTCTAATGAGTTTAAGTAAAACTTATATCATTAGATTTATTTAAGGCAACAACCTCGGTTTCCCTTATTTGTTTACCCAAAAGTTCTCTCTTTTCTTTAAAACTGCACTAATTTTGTTTTAATATACGATTAGCTTCAGTGCAAAGTTGTAAGTCATTTACTAAATTATCATTGTGTTCTAATAACCTAGAAAATATCCGATCAATGATTTCCCTAAAATTTTCACATTCATAACAAGCATGTTTATCAATAATTGATCTAAAGAACTTACCTAAGAGGTTAGTTGAATCATCCGTCAAAGAAGAGCTAGACTCTTCTGTTGCTGGAGATTTTAAACTTGTTGCTTTGAGCTCTTCCTCAACCAAGTGATTTACCACGTTTATAACTTCATCCTCAATTCTGAACGTAGGATCCTTTCTTCGACTTGTACTTCATCCTCAATTCTTCCTCTCTTAACTCCAAGATGAAGTCATTTATGCCTAACATTGCAAGAATGTCGTTCTGTCTCAGGTTAGACACAAATGATTCTCATTTCTCAGGCAAACCATCAGCAAAGCTTGAAACTTTGTCTTCCATTGAGGTGGTCACACCATGATTGTGTAGCTCACTCATTAGATGATAGAATTTGTCAATAATATCATCAAAGCTCTCATTCCCTATCGAAGAGAAGTTATCAAACTCCTTCATGAGAGCCTTAGCCTCTAGTGCCATTAACATCGCGTTTCCATCATACCTCTTCTCTAATGCCTCCCATAGCTTTTTGGCCTGCTTGTTCTTAGAAAACTGATGAAAGATGTCTTTCGGTATTGACTGAGTAAGCAGGGCATAAACTTTCTTCTCAGCATTGAAGAGTATCTTCTGAGCCTCGCTCATTCCAGCCAACGTCAACTTGACTCCATTTGCACTGACTGGTACCGTGTAACCAGTCTATATAGAAGTCAAAAGATTGGGATCCACTCCATTTAGGTAAATCTCAAACCGCTGTTTCCACTGAGGATGTTCGTCTAATGTTAACAGCTTTTGGTGGTTTATTGTGATTACCAATCTCATTCTCCAAAGTAGTAGGTTCTGGATGCGTGAGTCCTTTCCTATAGAAAACACAGCAAACTGATCTTCTATTTCTATAAACTTTGTACTTGGAGAACTAGACAGCTTCAATCGTGCGAATGGACAATGAGTATGAATCACTCGTGCGAATGAAGGGTGCAAATGAATTCCATCGTGCGATTGGATTCACTCGTGCGTATGAACAAGGCGATTGGAAGCAGATGACTGGAGTTGTTCAGCCGTGCGCGAATGAGCTATGCGACCGAGTTCAGTTGTGTGAATGGAGTGAGCAAATGAGTTCAATCGTACAAATGAGCTAGTCGTGCGATTGAAGGCTGTTGTTTTTGCAAAGTCGAAGATTTTGACACTTAGACACAAAATACGATAGTGAAAGAACCCTAATCTGCCGTATAGTGAAAAATCGTAGCTTTAACGCCTGAAAACATCGAAAAAACCTGTTATAGAAAACGTGGTGAGTCTTTGGATTAAAACATAGGTTTTGACACCAAACCTAATTGAATCAAACACAAACTCAAGAGTCAAAGCTCTGATACCACTTGATACAAGACCGTATACGTATGGAGTACAAACTGATTCTGCATTATACCAGATCAAATAGTGCGGCATCCTATTTGATTGGCGATCCAATCAGTGAGAACGATTACCTGATCGATATAAGATTGAAACTAAATGTTAAGAACGAATAGAAATCGATCAGGAACGAACTATGAACTTGGACGTGTTGTTTAAGACGTTCTGGACGGCTAGGGTTTATGTGTATACGTAAATCTCTTCAAGTTTTATGCTTTTCCACGAATTATGTGGTATTTATAAGTTAGTAGTTTCCATTCGTACGCCTAAACCATTAGCATGGTTTAGTCGTGCGATTGAATCATGCTATTGAGTCATACGCACGACTAAAGGTTCAGTCGTGTGACTGAGTCAATCTTATGTCTCAATCATATGACTGATCTAGTCTCCTGGTTTAGTCATGTGACTGATCCATAAGCATGATGTATTCATGTGTATGGTTCATAAGTATGGGCAATTAGCGTGAATACTCATCCGACTATGTTGAACACATTACTTAATCATTATTGACTTAGAATTGCGTACAACAACCACAAACCTGTATAATAAGTTCATACACAATAACAATATGAAATAATTAAACATTAATAAACATCAACCACATTTTATATTGCATTCAACCATTACATTACATATGTGTAAGACATGAAAGACTTTTACATTTAAGCGTATAAACTAGGAACATCATGTATCTACACCTTTCAACATGTCTGCTTATGTGTTCAATGGTCTAACCTATAACATACAAGAAGGAAGAAGGCATATGTTCTTAATGTACCCAAGATTTCTCCAATGTCTGATTAATGAAGCATTTCCTGATCTGGTACTTGAAGGACTAACTTTGGATATTCCTCATTTTGATTCCAAGTCCTATAAGTACATTAAGAAAAAAGATCCAAGAAATTTTTACAGTGGAGCACGCTCTCCTCTATTACCTTCGATGATTCAGCAAATAAATCTTGAGGAACAAGTAGAAGAACATGAGGCTCTTGTTGATGAGCCCATTCAGGAAGAAGCTCCAGCTGCTCAAGAACAGCAAGCCGCTCAAGAACAGCAGGCTGCTATTGAGCATGCTGAGGAAAGAGTTGAAGGATCCAGGCCAGTGTCAACCTAGGAGGAGTTAGGGGGTGATCTTCCCACTGGTCCTCATGATCATGATATTGCATCTCCCTTTGTACCATCACCATTACCATCTCCCCATAGAACACTAACCACTTCAATTCGTAAATCACCTATCCTATCACCACTAGCTCAACCAATCACATCTCCACCTCATCACTCTCCCAAATCACCACCTCATCACTCTCGCAAATCACCACCTCATCACTCTCGCAAATCACCACCTCATCACTCTCCAAAATCACCACCTCAACCATTCCCTACTAGTGCTGATCCAATTGAGTTTGGAGATTCCACCAGCTCATCTAAAGAATCCAAATCATCTTCAGATAAGGAGATTCCACCAGCTCATCTAAAGAATCCTTCAGAGAGCTTTGCTAAATCTAATGTGAACAAACCAGACAAAAAAGAAGAGTTGATATCTAAGCTCATGCAAAAGATTGAAAAGATGGAAAGAGTACTGAACAGAAGAGCAAGCATCATTCAAGATAGACTTCTTGAACTTGATGAAAAGGAGAATGAGTTGAAAGATTTAAAAGAAAAGTATGAGTCTAAAAAGAAAGAGAAAGATAAGGAGATTAACAACTTAACTGCTGCTCTTCAACAAGCAAGGGATGAAATAAGTGGTCACTTGGAAACTTTATCCATTCAAACAATAGCCATGGAAGAACAAGACGAACTAATTGAAGAGCAAGATAAGACCATCATTAACTTGCATAAACAAAATGGACTTCTGAACAAGAGAGTAGCTGAACTTGACATGCTTGTTGAAATCAAGAGGGAAGCTGAATCAGAAGTCAAGCAAGTAGATGAGCAAGAAACTGAATCTGAAAGCACTTTGGAGGAGAGTAGTGATGACTCTCCTCCTTGTAAAAGAATGAGATTCTCAGAACAAGCATCATAACCAAGCAAGGCAAAACAAGATGAATCTGAGTTGGAAATGGTAGTATATTCAGAGGAAACAGCCAGCAAGCATGTAGAAGAGGCTGAAATCAAAGATATGATCAATAACTTAGATAGTTTTACATCTAAAGAATTCATCATTGATGATGAATTTTGGGATTTTATTGTTGACCAAGGACTGGTACTAAACCCATAGTGGTCATTCCTCAATCTCCTATCCTTCTGGAGTAGGAGTTAAGTATGCAAATAGTTCCTGCTATGTCTTTGTGTGATGAGCAAAAAGATATGATCAGAAAGTTATATGAAGAAGAAAGAGAAAAGGAAGAAAAAGTTTTTGCTTCTTATGAACAAGTACAAACAGAGGCAGAAAAATTTCCTGAGGAAGTTGAAAAGCCTGAATCCTCATCTGGTCCTTCAATACAATCTTACACCAGAAGGAGGAAGTATCTGTCTCAAAAAGCTAAGGGAAAGTGACCTATGAAAGAAGAAGAACTAGTAGAGAAAATCAAACAAGATGTTCCCAGAAGTCTTGCTGTAATAGCAGAATTCTTGGAAGAGCATGAGCAAGCTGAGGCTCAATTGAAAAAACAAGTTGTTCTTATTGATCTTGAAGACGGAGAAATTGAAGGAGGCTATGTGGCTGATGAGCCTATAGCAGTTGATAGTCCTTCACAAGAAGAAAAATCTATGCATAAAATGGTTGAAAAGGCACAAACAGATGACCTCATGATAAAAGCCATGTTCTTGATCAAGCATGGATATGATACTGAAGAAGTGTTTAGCATGACATATGAGGGAATGAAAGCAGAAAAGTAGAAAGTAAACAAACTGCTGGACCCCACCTTTGAGACTGAGAGAGAACTCTTTCTCGAAAGGCTCCTGTGCCCAAACTATCAGCCATGAAGAAATCAACATCAACTCCTCAACCCCTATATCCGGATCCTTATAGCATGTCTGATAAAGAAATGAATGATTATCTTTCAAGTCAAGGCTTCACAAGAAGAAAGCTTAGGAATATGAAAACTAATTCACTGAGGGCTGCCACATTTAGGCTGATTAATGAAAAGAAAGATAGGCTCAAGAAGATAGAAGAAGAATCATCAACAAAAAGCCAAGATTTAGAGTGTTAGCTCAAGACATGCAACTCACCCATCAAGATCAAGACTTTTTGGCACCTGTTCTTCATAAATACCCTGAGTGGTTTGCTGAACCCTCCCAACTGAAACTTCAAGAAGGGTTAACCACTGCAGAGATGATTAGAGGTGTGTCTACTCCCAAGGCAAAATGATCATGAAATCATTGCATGGAAGTATGACAGTGATTGGACGTGTTCATGGTCAAGAGGATCTCAAGGCTAGTCCAATTCTTTATAGAGTACTCTGCTTTTGTAAATGCCCTAGAGATCCATACTTAAAAGAACTAGCCAATTTGGAACTTATCAACCATAAGGCTATGTTCAGGGGTTATGAATTTGAAGACATAGTCAAAATGTTCAAACGAATTGATAACTTCATATCATTGAAAGAAATCTGCATGAGGAAAGATAGTCTTTCATCAATTCCCTTGAGAAGAAGCAGGCAAAACAAGCTGAGGAAGTTGTGTTTCCAAAGCTAAAAGTGAAACCAACAGAGTCTTTGAAGAGAAAAATGGTGTCTGGCACCCATTCCTCCATACTTATCTCAAATGTGTATTATGATGAGAAAACTTATGAGATCGTCACTGAAAGAAAATAGGGAGGAATGGAAGGTGCTGAAATAAGATTATTAAGTGGATATGAGGTAAGACTACTTGATGAATCTTACTTCCACTACATATATACCAGACATTTAAGATAAATCAACAACAAACTAGGAGAACAAGATGTGCACTTCTTCATAAAGTGCATTAAACTGTTGAAAATGGCATATGATCGTATGATTTCCAAGAGAGATAAAAGAAAGAAGAAAAAGACCCCTTTGCAGCTTGGGAATATTGTTAAGTTAGAGGTTGATGTGGATGGAAGCTTATTAATCCATAGAGATTGGTTGTCTACGATTTCTATTTTGGAACCTATTTCCCTCAAGAAATTGCCACTAGAAGCCATCTACAATATGAGCAAGATAAAGATGCATGTGCTAAGCTCGGAAAGGATGTCAGAAGCAACAGACTTTGTCAACATGATAAAGGCTATTTTGGATCCAACTCAAGGAGCACCTTTTATGCCTCCACAAGACCCAGCAAAATCCTCATAACCTTAATCACCACCCAACCATTGAAGAACATAGGCTGTATAATCCTTAGGGGAGTATTGTTGGACCCTGAAAGGATCATACATGCCATTCAATTGGTGAGTTGATAGTTGTTCTTCTGAGATTCCCACAAGTCCAAGAATTAAAGCGGATGAAGATCCTACTGATAGAAGAACCAAGTCTGGCTAACCGCATTTGTTAATGCGGAAGTCATAAAACAAATGCTAACAAGTGTTTGTTCTCCGCATTAACAAATGCGGATAACTTAGAAGAATATGCGGACAAGGTTGGCTCTTCCGTATTTGCAAATGCGGATGACCAGACAAATGTGCAGAAGTATTTGTTCATCCGCATTAACCAATGCGGATGACCAACATACTAATGCGGAAGATCAAGTAAAGAAATACGAATGAAGACTTAGACTAGTTCTGATGTATAGGTCAAGGGTAGTTTAGTCATTTTGTAAAAGGCAACTTGTCTGCCTATAAATAGAATAGACAACCTCGTACATGAGGTGATACTACATAGACAATCAGAATTTTTTGTATTCCCTAGGTGCATTATTACTGTTATTGCTAAACCCTAGCATTTATTGTAATCAATCACCTTTATTAATATATACAAAGCATTTATGAGAATTTGTTCTGCATTTAATGTTTCTTGCTTGTATGATTCCGCCATTTAATCACTAACTCAATCTTTATATTTGATCCTAAGTGAGAATCTCAATCTCACTACCCAGTCAGGTTCGCTGGAGGAAGTGTAGAAGGAAGTGTTTCAAACAGTCATCAACTGTCTTCGTTAGGTATCGTAGCTTTAGCACCACCGTTCTCGTCGCGTAAACCATCAGTACCATTATCTCACCGGAAACGGAAAACTGCCGATCGGACGTCGACTACGGTTAACAGATCTGGAAGAGAAAATCCGTCGGTTTCTTGCTCTGGTTGTCAGTGCGGAAGAAATACAGTGAGAAGAAGATACAACAAGTTCAATTTTGTTAAAGGGTTCAGGTGTGTCTAGTTTATCTTCTACAATGGTATAAACACAACTTTGGTTCGGGTATGAATTCCATGGGATGTTAATCGGAGATCTTTTTGGATACCGTAGTTGTTTTTGTTTAAGCTTCAGATGTTTGATTGATAGAGGCTACTGTGTAGAAGCTTTTAGTAACATTCTAAAGTTAGATTTTTTTTTATTTTTATAACTTCGCTGGAATTTTTAAATTCGCAAATTTTGTAGAATAATTTTGTCTTTTATAATTTCGCAAAAAGAATCTTCAACTTCACAGATTTTTTTTTATTCGCTGAAAAATTGTATTAATTTCGCAGGTTTGTTAATGATTTTGGCAGCATTTTCACTGGTATTTTCACTAGAAAATGTGAACTTTTGTTCAGTTGGGTGTTAATTTCGCAACTTGATGATTTGAAGATTTGAAGATCCTCAAGAACTCCAAGAACACGCACACTAGTGTGTGTGTGAGAAAATCTCCGGATCTGAAATTTTTTTGTTGAATTTTGTATGGATTTACGAGTAGATCTGATTTCTAACTTTATACAAAATATATTTTTTACAATAACACTCCCAGTCATATTAAACTTAAACGTCTCGTCTCGGTTCTTCGTCTCCAATGTGTCGTGTTTGACCTTTGCGTTACTTTGATCGTGATGTTGACTTTTATTGACTTTGACTTTGTTGATAACATAGACTATCTTGTACATCTCTAACAATTGGTATCAGAGCTCTAGCTCTTGGTTCTTTTTCAGATTTGCCTAGATTTGAATAGAACTCAATTGATCTGGTGATTGAGTTGCTAATAGAGTGTTCTACTACCTCCACTTAGTAAATTGCAAAAAACTCTTCAACAGTTACTCTTAATCCGTTCTCATCTTCAAGAACAAAACTGTCGTGTTCATCCTCAAAGCTGTGAACAATTGATAATACTTAAAAATTACAATACAAACTCATAAAAACATCAACAGATCTGATTTGTTGAGCCTGTTTTGGACTATTTGAACTATTTGGATTAAATGAACTTAAAATCAATCTATTATAATTCAAACAAGTTAAAAACAACTTGTTAAAATGGATTCACATAATTTTCAGAACTTGGTCATACCCCAAAACCTCCCATGCTTAAACACAAATTTGAGTTTAAGCAATGGAAAATTAGATTAAGGAATTATATTACAGGTGTAGATCTGAACTATTGGATCTCAATATGTAAAGGGCCTCACATTCCTGTGACACTTTTTGCTGATCAAGCTGCCCTATACAAAACCTCACAAATACCCATTGAGGATTTGACTCTTGATGATGATGACTACAAGAAGATAAAGGTTGATCTCAAAGCTTACTCCATACTCACTCAAGCACTTAAAAAGCTGCATAGATTTGTGCAACTGGTAAATGACTTAGAGATCATGGGGGTAACTTATAAAGTCAAAGAGTTAAATAAGAAAATGCTTCACAGTCTTCTAGAAAGTTGGAAACAAAATGTGACAATGCTGAAAATCACTCTTGATCTTGAGAGTACCCCTTGGATATAATGATTGCCAAGATAGAAGCGCTAGAACTTGATGAGAGAAGCAACAAGCTAGGTGGACCTAGAGTTATTAAAGCTTATAAATTTCCATAAGACACTCACTCTATGGAAAATGCATTCATTACTGAGGAGGATGATTTTGTTTCCTCAAGAGATCAAGTGAAGACAATAGGATTCATTGCAGCTCCACCAACCAACAAGCCATCAACATCATCACAACCATGAGGGTTCTTTGCAACTCCGTCACCTACTCCTGATGAGACAAGATCAAAAGAAGACAAGGAAACTTACAATTTTGTTGCTAGATTTGAAGCTTATCTGGGAAGCAGACTCACTTTTGCATATCTGATCCAGGAAGACATGGAAGCTTAGCGTTAATGAAAACACCAAACTTGGATATGAAAAATCCAAGTTGAGGTGCTTCAACTGTGGCATGACTAGCCACTTCTCTAGAGAATGTAATGCTTCGAGAAGAAACAACAATTTCAAAGGTATTCTCAAAGCCAGTTATCTTCACAACCAAGCACAAGTTTTCACTCCAACATTCACCAATAGCACTATCATCATCAACAACACCAACAAACATATCAGAATCAGCCTCAACTAACCAATCAAGCTCATGTAAGCAGTCAGTTATTTTCAAATGATCTTCTTATTAAGCAAGATAGAGTATGTGATTAGAGCCTATATGCAGAGGAAGTTAAGCACCAATTCCAGAATCATGAACTTAGGGCTCACATCAATGATGGTCCATCTCTCATGCCATCTAAGTTAAAATCTAACCTTTGTAGTGATAAATGCATTACTGAACTACAAGGTTATTGAGAGCACAATCATAAGCTAGCTGAAAAAATAAAAGAAGAAACGGTCAAGTCAGAGATGCTTAAGAGAGAAATAAAAGGATTTGAAATCAAAATTAAATCTCTCATCTCTGACATTGAAAAATTGCATGGTGAAAAGTACACTCTTGCAGCAATGAATGACCAACTAACTGAAAAGTTAGGTCAATCAAAACCTGAACAAACACTTACTGAAGTAAAACTCGAAAAGTTTCAACTGTCTTCAGTGAAGTTGTAAAAGATGCTTGATTCATAAAAGGATCCCAAGGATATGTCTGGGATTGGGTAAAACTCTTGTCCTCCACCCTACAATGACAACTACACTGTCATGCCTGAATCTTTTACACTCAAAGAGCAAACTGAACCTAACATTATTGAACCAAAACAATAGTAAAACAAGTCACAAATCCTCAAAACAAACCAAATGTTTACATTGAAACAAATGAGGAGAAAATCAAATTAGGTCACCCAATTAAAATCAAAGAGTGTTCAAACAAGACAATGAATGTCACCAAACCAACGAGCCCAATCAAGGCCATTGTCCCCTTTATGAAATTTATACCTATTGTTTCAAAAGGAAAGAAGAAATTTATGAAATCAGTGAAAACCTCTGCTGAAAGCAGTGTGGATAATGAGATTAAATCTCCAAAAAATTCAAGCAAATCAGACAAGGTTTCACTGCAAAAGAAACACAAGAGCTCACTATTTTTAACAACTAAAATTCAATCAGTCCCCCAATCTTCAAAATTAATAGAAGGAGTAGGTTTTGACATTTGTAACAAGGAGCATGTTGATCAGTTTGAGCAAGAAGTAAAGAAAGGGTTGAGGAAACAAAAACAGCCAAGAATAGTTAACAAAAGTAGTGTTGTGAAGAAAACTACTAAAAAGGTTGATTTTAAAATCCTCCCCTAAGTAAAAGATTGTGACTCAGTTGAGAATGGCTAAATCATCTAAACCTGCTAAAGCAAAATCAGATTCAACAAACAACATATGTATTGTGACATATGTGACATGTTTAATCACAAAATAGAAGAGTGCTTTTTCAATCAATACTGCTCTATTTGTGACATGAACAACCATTCCACTAAGACTGCTATTTCAATAAATATTGTTCAGTCTATGATATGAACAATCATAATACATTCGATTGTTACTTCAATCAGAAGGGATTGAGAATTGCTCCAAACAAACCCATCTCAACAACATCATTTGCGAAACCCATATCAGAAGTCATTTTCATAACAATCAATCTAGGATGTCTAGATCAAATAATGACAAGAGTAACAAGAAAGAATTATAGAAGTTTTAAAGAAACAAACATCACAACATTAAGCAAAATTTTGATCTTCCCAAATCAAAAATGATGTTTATAGAGACCAAATGTTTCATTACTTCTCTGACTCTTCAGTTGATGTTGATCAGATGACACAATCAAATTATCTTTAGCAATCTCCCATGACACCTCTCTCTAAATCACAATTTAGAGGAATGTATCAAGAGGTCACCATCATGGATTGGAACGGGAATCGCAAGACCATTATGGCTTGGGTTCAATATTCTAATTAGTTCTTTTGTGCTTGTAGGGTCATCCATATAGGTCTAATAGCTTATGGTATGTGGACAGTGATGTTCCTGACACGTGACCGAAGATTGTTCCCTTCTTCATGACTTCAAGCATATACAAGGAATTACTGTGGCTTTAGGAGGAGATTCACAAGGTGGAAGAATTACTGGTGAAGGATATGCGACAAATGGGATGCTAAGCTTTGATAGAGTGAACTACTGTGAACAACTAAACTTCAATCTTCTAAGATTGTGACTCAGATATGTGACAAGAAATATTTAACTCATTTTACCGACACTCATTGCTATATTTTGAAACCAGGATTTCAGATTTCTGAAGAATGGGTTGTCCTGAAGACTCCGAGGAAGAATAACACCTATGTCTTAAACCTGAATTATACAACACTAATAGAAGAGACAAGTCTTCTGTCTAAAGCATCATCTGACGAGTCTCAACTTTGGCATAGGCGTTTGGGGCACACAAACTTTAAAAACATGAACAGATTGGTCAAAGGAAACCATGTCATTGGTCTTCCCCAAAAAAAAATTTCACTTCATTGATCACTATTTAGCGTGCCCCAAAGGAAAACAACATAAATCTTCACACAAACCAAAGCTGGTGAACACAAACAATACTCCATTGAAGCTACTTCATATGGATTTGTTTGGACCGACTCATGTTATGAGTATTAGAAAGAAACATATTGTTTGGTGATCATTGATGACTTTTCAAGATTCACATGGGTTTTCTTCTTACTTCATAAAAATAAGGCATCCCAAATAATAAAAGACCTAATCACAAAACTTGAAAACCATCTTGATCATAAGGTCAAAACAATAAGAACTGATAATGGACATGAGTTTAAAAACGAAGACATGAGTTCATTTTATGCAACCAAAGGCATTGCTCATCAATTTAGTGCAGCTAGAACTCCTTAACAAAATAGGGTAGCTGAAAGGAGAAATAGAACACTGATTGAAACAACAAGAACAATGCTAGCCGATGCTAAACTGCCTATTACCTTTTGGGCAGAGGCAGTTAACACATCGTGCTTTGTGCAAAATCGAACTTTGATAATAAAAGAAAGTAACATGACTCCATATGAACTATTGTTTCACAGAAAACCATTTATTGGATTTTTTAAGTCATTTGGTAGTCCTATCTCAATATTGAACACCCGAGAATATTTGGGAAAAGTTTCATCTAAGTCTGATGAAGGATTCTTTGTAGGTTATTCTTCTGTTTCAAAGGCTTACAAAGTGTTTTATTCAAGATTAAACATTATTGATGAATCAACAAATGTTCAATTCAAGGAACACTCTTTTCCAAATATACAAATGAGCCCGACTAGTTGTTTGATATTGACTCATTTACAAAATCTTTTGATCGATTTCACTTATCTGATGTAGGAAACCTACATTCAGTTGAATCATCTTCAGGTATAGAAGGAAGAGATGACTTTCCATTGATTCCTCCTACCTCTACTGAGCAAATGAATGAAGATGTTCCACTCCAAACTGATCCTGTCAGACAACCATCTCAAAATCAAAGTGTTTCAACTGAAGCTGGTCCCAGCTTGTTACCATCACATTCAGAAGATCTATTATCTGAGATCAGAAATCAAAAGCATGCAACTCCTCCAGTTGATATGAAAAGAACATCAAATGATGAAAGCAATCAAAGTGCTGCTAATGCTAAAGCAATCACTGAAATAGAGTTTGATTACCTTTATAGCTCCCCAACAGTACAAGATGAAGGTGTCTCTCACCATAATGATCTGAATGTCTCCAATCTTGATGTAACCATTGCTAGTGACTCAATTCCAATTACCAGAATACACAAAAATCATCCAGTAGAAAGCATTATTGGCGAACTTAATGAAAGGGTGACAAGAAGCAAGTCAAGTATTGCAAACAACTGTCTGTTCTCATGCTTTTTTTGTCAAACAGTACCCAAAAATATCAAAGAGTCTCTTCGAGACAATAGCAAGATTGAAGCAATGCAGGAAGAATTGCTACAGTTCAAAAAGCAAGAAGTATGGAAACTGGTAGAACTTACCAAATGACAATACCCTATCTGTACCGGATGGTTGTATAGAAACAAAACTGATGATAGAGGGGTTGTCATTGGAAATAAAGCAAAACTAGTGGCATAAGTTTACACACAAGAAGAAGGAACTGATTATGATGATGTGTTTGCACCTATTTCCAGATTAGACGTAATAAGAATCTTTCTTACATATTCAGCATCCATGAAGTAGACTGTTTATCAAATGAATGAAAAGTGTGCTTTCTTGTATGGAAAGATTGCTGAAGAAGTCTATGTGAGTCAACCACTTGGCTTTGAATATCTTGATTTCCCTCATAGGGTGTACAAGCTTGATAAAGCACTGTATGGTCTTTATCAAACTCCAAGAAAGTGGTATGAGACTCTATCATCTTTTCCACTTGAACATGGATATGAATGAGGAAAGATTGATTAGACTCTCTTCAGAAAGAGAAGAGAAAGAGACATGTTGCTAGTCCATATATATATAGATGACATCATTTTTGGCTCAACAATCAAGCAACTCTATAAAGACTTTGAAGACCTTATTCATTTAAAATTTCAAATGACTGCAATGGGGGAACTCACATTCTTTTTAGGAGTGCAAGTCCAACAAACAACAGATGGAATTTTCATCAATCAATCAAAATATGTGGAAACAATGTTAAAGAAATTCCACTTTGCTGACTGTCAGTCTATCAGAACACCAATTGATACTAAATTGAAGATCGGACCTGATCCAAAAGGAAATTCAGTGGATTAGACTCATTATCGATCTATGATCGGTTCACTTATGTATCTAACAGCCAGTAGGCCTGACATTATGTTTTGTGTTTGTGTGTCTGCCAAATATCAAGCTGATCCTAAGGAATCTTATGTGAATGTTGTCAAGAGGATATTCAGATATCTTAAGGGAAAACTAGCTCTTGGTTTATGGTATACAAAGGAAGGAGACTTTAATCTTTATGCCTTCACTGATAGTGATTATGGAGGATGCAACTTCAATAGGAAGTCCACTTCTGGTGGCTGTCAATTTCTTGGTCCCAGACTGGTCTCCTGGCAGTGCAAGAAGCAACAAACGTATCCGTGTCAACAACAGAAGCAAGGTATATTACAGCATCAACTTGTTGCTCTCAAGTTCTCTGGATTCAAAACTAGATGCTTGACTATGGTTTTAACTTCTTGCATACCCCAATTCACATTGATAACACTAAAGTTGTTTTCATTACAAATAATGCAGTTCAGCACTCAAAAACAAAACACATTGAAATTAGATATTTTGAGAGATTGTGCTAAAAAGGTCTAATCAAATTGATTCATGTTCCAACTGAAAATCAATTAGCTGATTTATTCCCCAAGGCATTTGAACCTAGTAGGTTTGAATACCTAGTTCAATCAATTGGCATGATTAACCTTGAACAAATTCAGAACATCAAAAACTTAAAAATGTTAGAAAATCACAAAATGAAGTCAGTTTTAATGAAGATAGAATACATAGGAAATGATATAATTACAATCGTTATATCATTCACTGTGCTTAATTCAAAATTTGAAAGACTGTCATGACTTATGAGATATGTTGGTAGGCTTAACTTGGAAGAGAAGATACATGTTATGTTGAATTAAAATCTTATTCAATGGTGAAACTCTCATGTCAAAGTACAGGTATGTATTAGCTTATCTAAGTGTATGTATATGTAGTAACCTAAACACACTAGGTAATGACACTTTATGAATCTATTTCACCTATATCATGTTTCATCTCTATTTTGCTAAGCAAAAACTTGAAGAAACAAGCACATAGTGCAGATTTATTGATCCAAAAGATTCCTAATGAGGAACACATCCAAATTGGATGAATCTACAATAACAATATATTCCTATGTGAATGAACAAAGAATCCAATCATGGATCACCTTCCAAAGTGAAGTGAAAAGAATCCCAATGTGGATTATCATGAAAAGGATCAAAAGTAAAAAAAATCCCCATTAGGATCAGTAAAAATGAGATCTCATAACTTAAGTAACCTGGTCAAGAAAGTTATGAAAAAGTTCTACCATGCATTACATGAGGATGGTTGATCACTCCATGCTTATGTGTGTGAGGTACATGTTGAATAATCAAATCAACTAAAACATGATAAATATTACATGCATTAAAATATCAACCAGGTTTGAGTTTAAGAGGACAAACATACCTTCCACTAATAAGTTTATAAACATGTCCATTTTATCACAAAAGAATGCACATGTGTAATTTAAGATTGATATGATTCCTAACAAAACATATACTTCTCTTCATTCGTAAATGAGAAAAACAAAAAAAATTAATTAAATTAATTAGAAATATTTCATAGTCAAAAGTTTTAAATCGTTAAAGATTCTATCTAGATGTGGATATAAACTTTAGAGGGAGTAATTTAAAATTTTGACCAGTTTGTAGAGATATTTACCATTTCAAATTACTTCCTTAAAACTTCAAAACAAATCAAAAAGGGAACGTGTGTGTTGGTGCATAGGTTATACCATAGTATCTTAGCTTATGCAGATTCTTGGAAGCATAAGAAGTCCAAGATCAGTCAAACAATGGAAACTTGTATCACTTCTGACATACAAGTCAATCCAAAGCAAAAGTTGATAACCCCAACAATAGTCAACAACTTCATAAGACAATTCAATAAAAGACAGTTCTTCATAACAAGAAAAACCAAAACAAAAACATTAAGTTTTGATTAAGTTCAAAATTTAATACAGGTAAGTGCACTGGTTAATGTGGGTGAAGGTAACCCATGCATATAACCAATGTGGGTAACTGTTTACATCAAAGTGAAACTAATGCGGATAAGGAGTTTACTCTACCGCATTTGTGTCAAACAAGTATACATAAAAAGTTTTTTGAGTTAAAATCCTATGCGGACAAAAGGGTTCTACTACATTTGATTAATACGGAAGACATTTCCATTTCCGCATTTTTTCACTCATCCGCACTTGTGGATGTGCATGACATCAACATTTTACATGTACTTTCAAGAAATTAAATAAACAAGTGCTTAATCTCTTATGTCACCACGGATGATGATCAACAAATACGGACGAATTAACTATTCAACCGTATTTGTTGAAGTAAATGTGGATAACTAAATTTTACTATGCCGCATTCGCTATAGTGAGCAAATGCTGATCAACTTTGTTCAACCGCATTTACTACAGTGAACAAATGCTGTTAAGTTTTCTACTTCCGCATTTGTAACAGTACACAGATGTGGATTACCAAAACCTTGCCGCATTTGCTATAGTGTAATTAAAATTTGACCGTATTTGTTCTGAATCTTGTAGAAACTTGTAAAAGCCATTATTTGAATATTTAAAGCAACCTCAAAAGGTCATTTAATACTTTTCAAATTTGAGAGACTTTAAAGTGTGACGAGCAAAACACACTATTATTCTTCATCAATCTTCATCACCGTTAACAATATGTGTTCTCAGATTCACTTCATCTAATCAGTCCTCATTTTTGATTCTTTACAACATTAGTATCGAACAAAAGGTGAAAGTCAGTATATTTTGTAACCTAAGATATCGGACTTTTGAACTGATAATGACCATAGAACTCTAGGTCAATAAAGTAAACTCAAAATCAAATTTGATTTAAGAAAATATGATCATTTTCGACTTCAATGAACATGCTAACTAAGAAGAATAACATTCGACAAGGAAACTTCAACATCATATTCATCGTATGAACAGAGCATAACAAAATTTTAAAATGTTGAAATAAAATGCTCAAATAAAAGGTTGATTAAGGGTTAACAACATCATATATTATCTCTCCAAACATGAAAAACAAAATAATAGTTATTCTTCATGATAACATCAAGCTTGGAAGGGATTTCTATGGAGCAGTACCTCTAAACATTCATCTTTGACCATCAAAAGTCAAACTAATGAAACTTGCTTGATGTATGACTTTTATTCTGATAAATATTTTCAGCAATCTAACTCTTATGCCTCGAATGCACGGTACATGGCTAATCTCACCTGTAGCAAGCTCTATAATGTCAGTGGTTATCTTGACCCTGATGTACCTGAGGCTAAAGGTCTTAGAGATATGATCCGATTCATTTCTACTGCAAGAGTGGCTCATGCAATCATAGTTAGACCTATCATTTTTGAGAGATTCATAATGTCTTTCTGGAGTACTGCTGTAGTGACAGAGGTAGATGGTGAGAGAACTTTGTCTAGAAGAATCAATGATGACCATTCTCTAACTATCACTGAACAAACTATGAGACAATGTCTATAGTTTGGTGATGATGCAAATAGCCCTCTAGAGCTTGAAGATGATGAAATCACTACCTTCTTTGCCAACATTGATTATGAAGGAGGATATGAAGGCAAGCAGATATGAAGGACTAGTTGACTTACAATGGAGGTTCTTGATGCATCTCTACCAACATTGTTTGTGAAAGAGGAAGACAAGATGGAATGATATTCCTGTAATCACATCATTGGCTATATGTGCTTTATGCACCAATAGGCCATTTAACAAGTCTGCCTATGTTTTCAGTGGTCTAGTCTCAAACATTCAGAAGGAGAAAGACACATGTTCCTGATGTATCCAAGGTTCCTACAATGTCTCATTAATGAAGCATTTCTTAACATTGTACCTGAAAGCCTTGTTTTGGATATCCCTCATTATTATGCTAATTCTTATGAGTACATCAAAAGAGAGATCCCAGGAACTTTATAGTGGAACCCATTCTCCTCTGTTACCCTAGATGCTTCAATAGACTAATCCTGAAGAACATGTTAAAGAACAAAAGGCATCCGCTGATGAGGCAAATCAAGAGGAAGAACCAACTACTCATGATCAGCATACAGCTGATGAGCAAGTTGCAGAAAGGGATGAAGGACAAAGGTTAGTATCACCCCAAGTGGATGTAGGGAGTGATCTTCACACTGGACCTTCTATTCATGATGTTGATATGGCCTCACCATTTGTACCCACACCAGTACCATCTTCCCAAAGAACACCATTACCATCACCTCACAGTTCACCAATCCCATCACCTAAAGCACAACCTATTATTTCTCCACATATATCTCCAATCCATCACTCACCAATTTCACCTGCTCAAACATCTCCTCTTACTACTGAGCCTGTTGAGTTTGGTGACTCTACCAGCTTTTCAGAGAAATCCAAATCATCATCTGATGAGGAGGATCACCCAAGCCAGATGCATGTAAGGAAAGTTACTTCTGAGGCTGCTCCATCATAAACTTATGTAGAATCAGGAGTCAACAAGCTGTTGAAAAGGATGAGTTGAGTTCAGAATTACTACAAAGGGTATCCAGATGGAAAGACTACTTAATAGAAGATATGGTATTATTCAATATAGACTTCTGGAACTAGATGAGAAAGAAAAGGAGTTGAAAGAGATTAAAGAGAAGTATAAGTCTGAAAAGAAAGAAAAGGGAAAAGAGATTGAAAAGTTAAAGGCTGCTCTCCACAATCCAAAGATGAAATAAGTGGTCATGTTGACACTTTAGCTATTCAGACCATTACAATGGAAGAATAAGAAGGGTTGATTGAAGAACAAGCTGACATTATTATTGACTTGCAGAACCAGATAGAAAGTCTAAAGAAGAGAGTATCTGAGGTGGAACTGCTTGTTGAAATCATAAGCGAAGCTGAAATAATAAAAGATGATATGATTAAGACATGAGAGGAGAAAAGAAAAGGTGATAGTGATAAAGAAGTTACTACTAAGAGCTTATTAGGAGAGAGTAGTGATGACTATCCTCTTACTAAAAGGATAAGATTCTCTGAGACTGAGAAGGCAGAAGAAACAAGTAAAACAAAGCATGATGAGCTAGGCTGGAAATGGTGGTTTATTTGGAGAAAACAACTGAGATTCACACTGAAGAGGCAGAATTCAGTGATATGATTAAAGCTCTTGATAGCTTCATGGCTGAAGAGTTCATCATTGATGATGACTTTTGGGACGATATAGTTGAGCAGAGGACTGTTGCTCAACCTATTGTTGTGATTCCTCAATCTCATGTTCCTCTTGAGAAGGTATTGAGCATGCAAGTAGTGCCCGCTATATCACTGACTAAAGAACAAAGGAACTTATTAGAAGGCTATGTGAAAACAACAAACGAAAGAAGAATCAACTACTACCATTGATGAAACAGAACAATCAAAGGTTGAAAAAGTGCCTCAAGAAACTAAAAACCCTGAAACCTCCTCTAGTCCATCAATGCAAACATTACCAGGATGAGAAGTACTTATTAGAGATGGCTAAGGAAAAAGACCAATAGTAGAAGAATAACCAAGTAAGAAAAGTCAAAAAGATGATCCTAGAAGCCTTGCAGCCATTGCTGAATTTTTAGAAGGGCATGAATAGGCTGAAGCTGAAATGAAAAAGAAGGTTGACTTTGTAGACCTAGAAGAAGGAAAAATTAAGGGTGGCTATCTAGTTGATGAACCTATAGCTATTGATAGGCCTATGAAGGAGGAGAAATCAGTACAGGACATGGTTGAAAAGGCCTAAACTGATGATCTGATGGTGAAAGCCATATTCTTAATCAATCATGGATATGACCCAGATGTAGTATTTGGGATGACTTATAAGGGAATAAGGCAGAATAAGAAAAACTTAACAAGCTGCTAGAACCCACTTATGAGACTGAGTATGAAAAGACTCTTTCTCCCAAAGCTTCTTTTCCCAAATCATCCTCTAAGCAAAAGCAGACATCCACTCCTCATTCATTATATCTTGATCCCTACAACTTGTTTGATAGGGAAATAAAAGATTATCTGTCTGGTCAAGGGTTTACATAGAGAAAGCTAGGAAATATGAAGACTAATTCCATAAGGGCTGCCATCCTTAGGTTGAATGGTGAGAAGAAAGAAAGGCTGAAGAAACTACAATAGGAGATTACAGTAGGAAGTCAAGGACCAGAGTATGAGCTCAAGACATGTAGCTCACCTATAGAGACCATGACTCTTTGGCACTTGTTTTGCATAGATATCCTGAGTGGTTTGTAGAGCCTTCACAATTGAAACATCAAGAAGGACTAACCACTGTAGAAATGATTACAGGTGTGTCTACTCCCAAAGGCAAGACTGATCGAAAGATTATTGCTTGGAAGTATGACAATGACCAAAACATGTTTATGGTGAAAAGGATTTCAGGGCTGGTACAATTCTTCAATGGGTACTCTGCTCTTGTGAATGCCTTGGAGATTCATGATTTGAAGGAACTAGCCAATTTAGAGCAAATAAATCATAAGGCTATATTCAGAGGGTATGAGTTTGAAGAGATTCTAAGAATGTTTAAAGGAACAAACAATTTCAAATCTCTTAAGGCAATCTGCATGAGGAAAGATAGATCCTTTATCAACCCACTTGAGAAGAGAAGAACTAAACAAGAAGAAGAAGTTGTGTTCTAGAGCTAAAAGTGAAACCAACTGAATCATTAAAGAAAAAGATGGTGTTTGGAACTCATTCCTCCATACTAATATCTAATGTCTATTGTGATGAAAAGACATATGAGTTGGTAATTAAGAGAAGATGGGGAGGAAAGGAAGGTGCTGAGATTAGACTATTTAGGGGATATGAGGTGAGAGTACTAGATGAATCCTACATCCACTACATTTACACTAGACACTTCAGAGAAATAACAAACAAGTTGGGAGAAGAAGACATTTACTTCTTCTGCAGTGCATCAAAATACTGAAAATGGCATATGATTAAATCATTGCCAAAAGAGAAAAGAGGACGAAGAAGAAGAATCCTCTACAATTTGGGAACATTGTGAAGCTAGACGTTGATGTGGATGGAGCTTTAATGATACATAGAGATGGCTTGTCTACTATATTTATATGAGAACCAATGTCTCTCAAGAAACTACCCTTAGAAGCCATCTACACTATGAGTGAGATGAAGATTCATGTGCTGAACAGAGAGAAGATGTCAGATGCAAATGACTTTGTCAACATGATAAAGGCCATTTGGGATACATCTCAAGTAGAACCTCAAATGCCTCCACAAGACCCAACATAATCTTCCCAACCTCAACCACCACCAAACCATTGAACAACATAGGTTGTATAATCCTTAGGGGGAGTATTGATGGACCCTGAAAGGATCATACATGCCAATTCAATTGACCGTTGATGGTTGTTCTGCTGGTAATCCACAAGTCCAAGTACTAATGCGGATGAAGAATCTGCATAGAAGATAAGTATTTTATAACCGTATTTGTATATGCAGAATACATAGAACAAATGCTGACAAGTGTTGTTCTTTCACATTAACAAATGCGAATAGCCTAAAAGAGATGCGGTCAAGTTTTGTACATCCGCATTAACAAATGCGGATGCCCGGACAACAAATGCATGTACGTATTTGTTTATCCGCATTAGTCAATGCGGATGAACAAACACTAATGCTAAGGAACAAAAGAAATGCTGATCAAGTTCAACACATCCGCATTCAATGCGAATGAACAAAAGAAATGCTGATGAAGACTTAGACCAGTTCTAATGTATAGGTCAAGGGTATTTTAGTCATTTTGTAAAAAAACATCTTGTCAGCCTATTAATAGAATAGAAAACCTCGTATGTGAGGTGACTGTTGATAGACAATTAGAATATTTTGTGTTTTACATTCTCAAGGTGTATTATTATTGTTTAATGCTCAAACCCTAACATTGATTGTAATCAATCACCTTCATTAACACAAAGTGCATTTATGAGTATTTATTGCATTAAATGTTTCCTGATTGTTTGATTCCATCATCCAATCATTAACTCAATCATCATATTTGATCCTAGTGAGAATATCAATCTCACTACCTAGTCATTTATGATGGTTGGAGTGATGAAGATTGCCCTCCCTATACTGTGGTAGACAATGCCTTCTCCCCGTCCATGGTGTCCTCTTGGTTGGTCCTCCAAAAGTTCAAAACTTAATGCTCATAGAGAGGAGGATCAATGGTGAGGGAGGTTAAGTAATTAGATGGAGAAGAAAACATCAAACCTCTGAGAAACTTAGATATTTCTCAAAGTTCAACAGGGCAACTTGATTGTGTTACCTATGAAGGTCCATGGAAAAATCAAGGTGTTTTTTGCAATCAAGGTCTACCATTTGAAAAAGCTTAAAGGTGAAGGAAGATAAGAATAGAGGTAGTTTATGGGAGAAATTTGGTTAGAGAATTCTGAAGATAAAGACGAAAGTGAAAGAGGGGGGACCGTTGGGTATATATATGAATTGGATTTGAGATAAAGTTAATAGAAAAGTATAAACTTTGAAATCCAAATGTTGGTCCTACATCTGAAAAAGTGCCCAAAAAGGTATTTTTCTTAGAAGTCAAAAATCTTCTGAAGGTAATTTGTCTTCGAAGTTTCTGGTAGAAGCTTCTGAAGACAATTTGACTTCGGAAGATATTTTTAAGAGTTGTGAAAATTTTGCTTCAGAAAGAGAATACTTGGAGTGTTTTCACTTCTAAGACATATTTGGTTTTAGAAGAGATCAGGACATGGAGTTTTATTCTTAATATAATAAATCTTCCGAGACTTAATTTCTAAATTTCTTTCGAAGGTATATTTTTGTAAGTAATTATTTGGTTTGAAGACATAGAATTCTTCCGAAGGCAACAAGATGTCTTCCGAAAGAAAAGATGTTCAAAATTTTCAGAAATCTAAGGAATATAATTTAAAAGATTTTTCTTGCAGAGTAAACTTGGGCTTATGATGGTGATAGAATAGAAAACTTAGGATACACTAATTTTAGAAATAATATTGAATTAAGTTTAAGAAAATCTATTCAAGGTTAATCATCCCAATAATTGTTACAAGATATTTGAATCTCTATTCATCAAAGGTTTTGGTGAACATATTAGCATATTGTTCATTTGTGTTAACTTTGACTAGTTTGATTGATTCATCTTCAAAGTTATCTCTAATCAAATTATACTTGATGTTGATATGTCTTGAGTGTTGCACATGGTTCTATGTAATAGAGATAGAACTGTTGTTGCCTATATGAATAAGTGTCTCTTTGAAGTTGAATCCATAGTCCAGCATGTAAATCTAAATCCAAAGCACTTGAGCATAACAACTACCAACAATAATGTATTTAGCTTCAGTAGTTGATACATAATCAGGATGACCGGGGTCTATAAAGCCAGGTGGTTGTTTGGCATACACATGTTAATCAGTTACCCTATGTAAGAAAGCACACTTGACATCAAGATGGTAGACCTGGAAATCCTTAGTTGTAGCAAAGGCAAAGAATATCCTAACGCTTCAAGTCTTGTAGCAGATTCCACTTGGTATCAATTCCTTTTTCTTGTGTATCAACCTAGACAACTAGTCTGACCTTATTCTTGATGAAAAGTCCTCTATCATCCTTCTTGTTTCTAAAAACCCACTTGGTTCCTATGGAAGTCTTCCTTAGAGGAAGATGACATAGATATCAAACCTTATGCCTTTTGAATTGAAGCAACTCCTTTTGCACAGCTTTAACCTAACATTCATGCTTAAAAGTCTCATTAACTTCTTTGGCTCTATCTAGGATAGAAAACAAGAGTAGAGACAAACATTTTTGTCATAGGTTTATCCTCTTATTCTTACCTCATTATCAACATCTCATATGATGTTTGTGGTGGGGTATGATTTGTGGATCCGGAGTTAAGGGATCATAGCAAGTTGATTAGAGAAATCCAAATTAGACAAAATTAGATTAGGTAATGAAGTATCACCCACTATATTATCACACTTATCAAGAGAAGCTTGATCTAATGAGTGTGTGATATCATTGATGTTGTCTTCTATGAGTGATTATCTAAAGAAATTCTTCATTACTGTCACCACTACCACTTCCTCCTACATTTGAAGATCCTTCATTTAAGTTTAATGCCTTTGAACTGGAATTTGTAGCCACCTTAGATGTATCAACTGAATTTGTCAAGGTTGTGTTGATAGGAACTTCATCTGTAGGGTTTGCTACCACTGGAGCTGAAGTACAATGATCTGTTGGTCTTCTCAACTCAAATCTTAGGTCATGATCTCCTATTGCTATAGTACATGTGGATCCTAAAACACTATCACAAGACTTGTTAAAATAGCTGGTAACTAAATCAAGATCAAACAACCAATCAGGACCTAAACCTTTCACACTAGGAGTGTGTTAATTGAAGATCATATTGTCTAACTCCTCAACTACTTTAGCTCTAATATTCTACACTATAAGGCTTAGCCTGAGAAGCGTATCCAATAAAATGTCCATTATCTGATTTTTCATCAAATTTGGCTACTTGATTTATTGTATTCAAGATGGTGCAAGGACATCCAAATGACCTGAGGAAATCACTAAAAAGTCTCCTTTTGTGCCACAATTATAAGGAGTCTTACCATGAGTCTTAACCACTAAAACTCTATTTTTCATATAGCACGCAATGTTCACTGCCTTTGCCTAGAAGGTGATGGACAGTTTATAGTCACACAACATGATTCTTGCAGCTTCAATTAATGTCCTATTTCTCCTCTTAACAACACCATTTTGCATACTCATAACTATTCACTTTAGATATAAAACAAGAAATTTCTCCTAAAGGGGATGTTTCCTACAAGTCCATCTTATACATGTTCCCTTTCCTAGGGGCTCAAAGCAAGATATGCTCCTGAGAAATGACCACCTCGGGCTTGAAAACAATTCACTCATGCTTAGTGAAAAGCACATTATGCCTTTGATCACAAAATTAGGATACACTCAATAGATTGTACACAAGCTCCTTGAAAAAGTTTACATTCTCAATGCTGAGCTTACAATTTGTGACCTTGCCCCTTCAAGTAATGTAACCTCTAGCATCTCCTCCAAAACCAACAGACCCTCCATCAATCTTCTCAAAATTTTGAAGTAAAGAGCCATTTCCTGGCATGTTCCTGGAACAACCACTATCAATTCTCCATACATTCTTATTGTGTTTAGCTGTTCCTGCATAAAAAGAGATAGTTAGTTACATTTGAAAACATAAGCCTTACTAGTCATGGTCTTGTCAAAGTGAGTTGAAGATAATGTAATAGTGATTGATCCTATATTCAAGCTATGAGAATCATTAGCTATTGGTGATGAAGAACTTTCAGTCACATGGTTTTCCTTTAGTTCACTTTTATGAGCCTAAGACAAAAAGGATTGGGTTTCCAAATGTAACTAACTATCTCATTCTGTGTAGTTCAGCTAAAGACCAAAGGACATGTATAGATCATTGATAGTGGTTAGGCATATTACGGGAAATGGCTCTTTACTTTAGAACTTTAAAAAGATTGATGGAGGGCCAATTTCTTTTGGAGGAGAATCAGGTGGTTAAATCACTAGAAAAGTCAGAATTACAATTAGTAAGCTCAAGATTGTTGCATGTTTGAAACTAGAATGCCAAAGAAATATTTTACAAGTGATGACCTGTTGCAAGTTTGAAAGGAAAGCAAGAAAAAGTGTCTCACAAGCCAAAGAAAAAGAACTACATCATTACTCCCCTACACTTGTTAGATATGGATCTTTTTGGCCTCACGAGGGTAATGAGTTTAGGTAGAACTTCATATTGTCTGGTTATCAAAAATGACTTCACAAGATACAATTGGGTCTTCTTTTCTACAACTAAGGATGAGTCCTCTAAGATCTTGAAGAACTTTATTTTGAAAATTGAGGATCAATGTGACCACAAGGTAAAAATCATAAGATGTGATCAAAGAACTGAATTTAAGAACCAAATCCTTAATACACTTTATGATGAAATATGTATTACAAGACAATATAGTGCTCCCAGGACCCTCAGCAAAATGGTGTTGTTGAAAGGAGAAACATGACACTAATTAAGGCTACAAGGACCACGATCTCTAACTCTAAACTGCCCATCCCCTTCTAGGCAGAGGCAATCAACATTGCCTTTTATATGTAGAATAGGTTTTAGTAGTCAAGACTCATGGTAAGACTCCTTATGAGCTGTGGCACAAAAGGAGACATTTTATTAGTTTTCTTAGGTCATTTGGATGTCCTCGCACCATCTTCAATACCAAAGATCACATATCCAAATTTGCTGAGAAACTAGATGATAGACACTTTATTGTATACTATTCCCAAGCTAAGGTTTAGATAGTACACAATATTAGAACTATAGTAGTTGAGGGGTCAACTAATTTGACCATCAATGATCACATACCTAGTGTGAAAGGTTCTGGTCCTGATTGGCTATTTGATATTGATTTAGTAACCAACTATTTTAACAAATCTTGTGAATATGTTTTAGGATCTACAAGTGGCTTATGAATAGGAGATCCTGACCCAAGATTTGATCTGAGATAACAAAGTAATAAAATTCCTTCAGCTCCAGTAGTAACAAACCCTAGAGTTAGAAATCCTGTCAATATAATAATGACAAACTCTTTCGCTAATATATCTGAGGTGCCTATCAATTCCATCACTAAGACACAAAAACACAAATAAAGGGGTTTCCAATATAGGAGGAGATGGAGGTGGTGATAGTGATTAAGAATTTCTTGATGATGATAATCACTCCATAGAAGACAACGTCAATGATGTCACACACTCATTGGATCAAGTTTCTTTTGATAAGTGTGCTTATATGGTGGGGATATTGCATCACCATATCTGAATTTCACTAATTTAGATCTGTCCAACTAACTTCCTGTGATTCATCAACTGAGAATCCACAAGTCCCATCGTACTAAAAACATCACCGGAGATGTTGAGACTGGGGTTAGAATAAGAGGACAAACCCATGAAAAAAATGTTTGTCTTCACTGTTATTTTTTCTCCTAGATTGAGCCAAAGAATGTTGATAAGGCTTTAAAGGACGGAAGTTGGGTTGAAGCAATGTATGAGGAGGTACTTTGATTTAAAAGACAAAGGTTTGGAACCTATGCCCTCTTCCTCATAGGAAGACACCAATAGGTACCAAGGGGGTTTTCATGAATAAGAAGGATTGGAACCTATGCCCTCTTGTCATCGATAGCACGGCAAGACAAGTTTTTCAAGTGTACACATAAGAAGATACGATTGACTACACTGATGTTTTGCTCCTATAGCAAGACTGAAAAGTGTTAGGATATTCCTTACTTTTACTGCATCTAAGGATTTCAAGGCCTATCAAATTGATGTCAAGTGTGCATTTCTCTATGGAGTGATAGATTAGGATATGTATGTTAAACAACCACCTGGCTTTATACACTCATATCATCTTGATTATGTCTACAAGCTTTACAAAGCTCTTTATGGTTGCATCAAACTCTAAGGAAATACACTATCATAATACATTGTTCAGCATGGTTACGAGAGGGGTACTATTGACATCACACTCTTCATTAAAGGAATAGGGAATGAGTTGATGTTTGTTAAAATTTATGTAGATGATATCATCTTCAGGTCAACTAATCAAAACTCTCTAAAGACTCTGAGAAGATGAGGAAGAATAGATTTAAAATGAGTATCATGGGGGAACTCAATTTATTTCTAGGAATTTAAGTGAAGCAGGTTGATAATGGTATCTTCGTAAACCAATTAAAGAATATACAACAAATACTAGACAGATTTCATCTGACTGAGTGCAAGGTTGCTAAGACACCAATCCTTAGGACATGATCTTGACGGGGAGTGTGTTGTTGAACATCTTTATAGGTCTATGATTAGTTCTTTTATGTACCACACAACCAGCAGGCCTGATATCATATTTGCCACATGCATATGTACAAATATTAAGCCAACCCCAATATGTCACACCTGGTTGTTATTAAGAGGATTCTCAGATATCTCACATGTTCTCTCAAACTGGGCCTTTATGTAAGGTTTTATAGAATGCTGATGCACCTAAAACATCCAAAGTCTTTCCGGTATGCATGCACTGAAGTACAGAGTAGAAATGCTTTGGAAGTTTAACACCATGCACTAGAATTATTCTAAGTGTAAAATATTCCAAATCCAAAACTAATATCTTGCGAAGCCAAAAGTGAAGTCTTTCGAATCTTCAAAGACAAAGTCTTCTGAAGCCAAGAAATGAAGACAATATTCTTTCGAAGACTTTTGAACACATAGTTTATCTGATGTACTTTACCATAAAGCTAAACCACTTTCCATTGCAACTTTGTTTAGTCACCAAGTTACATAAATTGGTGAAAAGGTCCATGTTTTTGGTAATTGTACATTGACGTATTGAGTCCTTTTGCTTTCTACTTTGTGTACATTTATCCTTTTTGTAATATTTTTGGATGTGAGTTATGACATGTCATGGTCACTAGTCAAAAGGCAATCTGCTTTTTGACTCTATATTTGATTTTGTTGTTGTCTAGATCATATGTTTCTAGCTGGCTTTCTAAGCATGTCTGGCTATAGGATGTAGTATAAAGTATCTTAGGTCTTTGTAACTTTCTTTATGCTTGTAACACTTGTAAAAGAACTTGAGAGTAATATACAACATTCTTGAAAACTACTATCCTTGTGTTGTTCTTGTTCTATCTCATATTTACCTATGTTCTAAGTATCAAACCATATAGTTCTGGTTCCCTATTTGATCTTTTAAGTGTTCTAATATAACCTCTCCTCATTGTGTGTTGTGTTGTAAGTGAACATACCTTAAATTGTCCTGCAATTGGTATCAGAGCATTCCAGGCTCTTGATTGTAAGATCTCACCATCTTAATATCCCTCACACACACACACACAATGCTTAACATCTTAAATGGAAGATCTCACTAAAGCTAATATGGAAATTAGAACCATGACCAAGTCCACACTGATCACTCCTGAAGACTTTGACACTTTGTGCCAACGCATGGTAGTGTTTATCAAGTAACGAGACTCTAGGATGTGGGAATTTGTTCTCTCAGGGCCTCGCATACCAAGCACCTCTTCAGCTGCTGTTGGGGGTGGTAGAATTCCAAAAGATGTGCTTGACATTTCTGAAAAAGAAAGGTAAAGAATAGAGATTGATAAAAAAAGCCATGACAACACTTCAAATTTCTCTTCCCAACTCCATATATAGAGGCTTCAAGAAGTGCACAACAATTAAATAGCTATGGGAGTCACTAAAGCTGGTGTATGAGGGGTCAACTGATGCTAAGGGGAACAAGAAGGTCTACTAAATCAGCAGTTTGAAAACTTTACCTTCAAAATAGGTGAAACCATGACTCAACAATACTTTAGGTATGTTGAGATTTTGGACACTCTAATGGATGTTGGAGTGACTCTTGAGAACAAGGACATTGTAAGGAAGTTCACGTCCTTTCTTCCTAGACAATGGACACATTACTGTGTTGTTATCAGAAGAACTAAGAACCTTATGACTCTCACTTTGATAGAGTTGTATGGTATTCTTAATGGATACCATATGGAGATGAACATGCTTAACTCATCTGGTAACTCTAGCAATCAACTGAGTTCAACCCTCCATGTGGTTGAAAGGGATTGTAGAGAACCACAATACCATCTTATCTGCTACTTGATAACTCACAAAAGTGTCTTTTCATCACCTTCTAGGAAAAACCAAGATAAAGCTAAACTCAACAAAGCTCATTCCAAAAGACAAGCTCTTCACAAGCCTTTGTCTCTTTTGATGAAAACACAAGTAACTTTCTCTTCAACCTTAAAGATGAAAGCACAAGCTCTCCATGTATCCATCTAGATGACCTGGAATACATGTACATAGTTCAACAAATGGCTTTTCTCACTCATAGAGCGAAGAAGTTCTACAAGAGTACAGAGAGGGAGTTTCCATGCAATGCAGCTAGTAAAAAGTTTGGGCTAGATAAAAACAATGTAAATTGTTAAAAATATAGCTAAATGGGACACTGTGCAAATGAGTGTAAAACACCAAGGACAAATGATGGTCAAACATAAACCAGGCCAAACGACACTAAGAGAGCTATCCAGAATGAAAAGCCAAAGCCGCATGCGATTGTTGTGTTGAAGAAGGAGGCTTTGACTAGAGCTTTCAAGTGGAAGATGCATCTCCAAACCAAGCACTTATGGCAGACCATGATGAAGCTAAGGTATTGGAACATCTCTGTACACCTGAATGCATTGCTAAAGTTAATAGATACAGGTCCTACAACTTAACGATGAGATCGGATTTTGAGTCTTTAAATATCTTAAAATCTAATTTCAAAAGAGCTAAAATGATTATAAACTAAAGATAGAGGACTTAGCGAAGACCATTTCAACTCTTAAACATGAACGTACCAACTACATGACTTAGATCAAAGATATCATAACTAAGTTGATTGAATGCCAGGCTGAGCTTGTGATCTGCCAAACCAAGGCATAAAATTATGTTCTTGAAGAAGAGACCTTCAAGAACATAATATCCTCATCCTTGCATGCAAAATTTTGTTATCAAAATAAGCAGGGATTAGGATCTAGTGAGATAGGTCCTCCACACACAATCTTGTTTGTAAGATCTCCTAGGTGTGGAATTTGTGAAGATGAGCTTCCCCTCATAGACCTCATAATTGAAGAGGATGAAGAAGAGATAGTGAAGGATGCCTCTGAGAAGTGTGAAGAAGATATAGTGAAGGATGCCTCTGAGAAGTCTGAAGAAGATCATTCTAATAAGGTCATTATCCTACTGAGGAGAGTAAAAGAGTTGCGATGACCAAGTCAAGAAGAAAGAACTTGATCAGGAAGGCCAAGAGGAAGGCCAAGAGGAAGTACAAGAAGGCTCGAGAGATCAAGGCCACCTTTAACTCTAAGCAGAAACAAGTTTTTATCTCTACAATATTTAAGGTTGTTAAGACTGAAGACACAAACTTGAACTCTAGTAACAGGAGTTCTAGTTCAAGTTTAAATCATCCCAACATCAAAATGAAGGTTGATCAGTTATGTATCACTGCTACACACCTGATCCATCTAGCTTTAAAGGTAGTTCTCACCCTAAAGGAATTGCTACAACATCTGCAAAGAGGAAGATGGATAAGGAAAGTGATCAAGATCAGCTTTGTTCATAAAAGAATACTCTTCGGAAGAAGAAAATGGATTATGTTATGTGTGGGAGTACTTCTCATCTTGCTAGGAAAGAGACTTCTAATATTTTGAAGAAGAAGCAAGCTTTGGAATGAAAATCTTTTCCTTTCAGAAGCTCCAAATTAAAGAAGAAGACAAGTGGATAATTGGCATCATAAAAAAATTGGTCTCGGAAGAAAGGAATACTTTCAAAGTACTAAAGCCTGATGTAGTGTCAGCAAGATCTTCCGAATGTCCAGTCATCAAAACTTCCTAAGTTATCAATACTTTCGAAGTGTTGAAGGTCATGTCCATGATTCCAAAGGTGGCACGGAAGAAAAAGAAAGACCAATGACTTAAAGTTCTCCATCAACATTAGCAAATGTTCCTCAAAACATGACAATAGGATCTATTACTATTTCATTGTCTTCAACTTCATTTGATAAGCCCAAGACCAATAAGGCTTGGGTTTCTAAATGTATCTAACCATCCTCTTTGGTGCAGGAACAACTCAAGACAAATAGGATTGTTTGGATCATTCATAGTGGCTGTTCCAGGCACATGACAAGTAATGGCTCACTACTCCAAAATTTTGAGAAGATTGATAGAGGTCCATTTGCTTTTGGAGGAGATGCTGGTGGTTAGATAAAAGGAAAAGGCAGGTCACAAATGGTAAGCTCAACATTGAGAGGGTAAACTTTGCAAAGGATCTTGGATACAATCTTTTGAGAATATCTTTGCTCAAAGCCCCCAAGAAAGGGAACATGTACAAGATGGATTGCAAGAAACATCTACACCATGAGAAGTTTCATGCTTTCTATCTAAAGAATATGTCATGTAAACTTTAAAATCATGAATAAATTAATTAAGAATGATTTGATAACTGGAATGCCAAAGAAAGAGTTTACAAGTGATAACCATTGTGTTGCATGCCTCAAAGGGAAGCAACACAAGTATCTCACTTGCCAAAGGAAAGAAACTCCATCACTACTCCCCTCCACTTGTTACATATGGATCTCTTTGGCCCCACCAGTGTAATGAGTCTAGGAAGGACGTCTTACTATTTAGTGATCACATATAACTTTAAAAGATTCACTTGGGTTATCTATCTTAGAGCTAAGGATGAGACCCCTAAGATTCTAAAGAATTTCATCTCAAAGATTGAGAATCAATGTGATCACAAGGTCAAAACCATAAGATGTGATCAAGGAACTGAAGTTAAGAACCAATCCTTGATACATTTTATGATGAAAAAGGTATTACATGTCAATAAGCAACTTGTGATGATCCCTCAACTAAGGATCCATAAGTCTTATCCTACCACAAACATCATTGGAGAGGTTGACTCAGGGGTAAAAATAAGAGGGCAAACCCATAATGCAAATGTTTGTCTTCACTCTTGTTTCTTATCCTAGATAGAGCCAAAGAACATTGATAAGGCTTTAAAGGATGGAAGTTAGGTTGAAGCTATGCAATATGAATTGCTTCAAAGCAAAAGGCAAAAGGTTTGGAACTTATGTCTTCTTCCATAAGAGAAGACTACCATAGGAACCAAATGGGTATTTAGGAATAAGAAGGATGATAGAGGATGTGTCATACAAAAAAAAACCTAGAATAGTTGTCCAAGGATACAGGCAAGAAAAAGGAATTGGTTACATAGATTTCTTTACTCATTTGGTAAGACTTGAAGCTGCTAGAATATTCTTAGCATTTGTTGCATCTAAGCATTTAAAGGCCTACCAACTTGATGTAAAGTGTGCTTTTCTTTATGGGGTGATTGATAAAGAGGTGTATTTCAAACAACCACCTGAATTGTAGATCATGATCATCCTGATTATGTATGCAGGCTTGATAAAGCTCTTTATGGGTTGCACCAAGCACCAAGGAAGTAGTATGAGACTTTATCTTATTATCTTTGTCACCATGGATACAAAAAAGGGTATTATAGATGAAACAATCTTTATCAAAGGAACATGGTATGACTTAATGCTAGTTCAAGTATATGTAGATGACATTATCTTTGGGTCAACTAATTCAAAACTCTGTAAAGACTTTGAGAAGCTGATGAAGGGTATATTTGAAAAGAGTTTCATGGGGGAACCCAATTTCTTTCTAGGAATTCAAGTGAAGCAAGTTAACAGTGGCATCTTTATAAGTCAGTCAAAGTATACAAGACATACTTACAAGATTCAACATGACTGATTGTAAGGTTGCTAAGATACCAATAGCCAGAAACCACTCCCTTGGACCTGATCTTGAGGGGAGTGTCTGGATGAACATCTTTATAAGGCTATGATTAGGTGTCTAATGTACCTCACTGCTAGCAGACCTGATGTCATGTTTTCCACATGTATACGTACAAGATATCAAGCAAACCCCAAGATGTCACACCTAGATACTGTCAAAAGGATTCTGATATATCTTAAAGTTGCTCCAACACTTGGACTTTGGTATCCAAATAATTTTAATTTCAATCTGTATGCATATATAGATAGTGACTAGCTGCAACATTAATATAAAGTCTACATCAGGGGGATGTCATTTCCTTGGTGGAAGCATAGTCACATGGCAATGTAAGAAGCAATCCTATGTAGTTTTGTCAACTACTAAAGCTGAATGCATTGCTACTGCAAGCTATTGTGTTCAAGTGCTTTGGATTTAGAATCAGATGTTGGATTATGGATTTAAATTCAGAGAGGCTCCTATACACATAGACAACAAAAGTGATGTCTCTATTACAGAGAATCCTGTGTAGCACTTAAGGACAAAACACATCAATATCAGGTATCATTTGATTAGAGATAACTTTGAAAAAGAATTAATCAAACTAGTCAAAGTTAACACAAATGAACGATATGTTGACCTGTTCACCAAAGCTTTTGATAAGCAGAGATTTTAGTATCTTGTATCAGCTATTGGTATGATTAACTTTGAGTAGCTTTTCATGAAACTAATTCATATTATTTCTAAAAGATTGTGTGTCCTCTATTATGTATTTTATCACCTTCACAAGTCCTTGTTTACTTTGGAAGAAAAATCTTTTTAGAAGACATTCCTTAGATTTTGGAAAATTTTGATCTTTTTATTCTTCAAAAGATATGTATTTACCTTCAGAAGAAAATTATGTCTTCAAAACAAACAACTACTTAAGAAAATTTACCTTCGAAAGCTTTATTAAAAGTTTCAAGTCTTAATCTCTTCCGAAGAAAATTTTTCTAAACTCTTTGGAATATCTTCCAAAGTCATTTTGGATTTGGAAGCTTTTCATCAAAACGTCCGAAGTAAAATTACCTTTAGAAGATTTTAGACTTCCAAGAAAACTACTTTTTGGGCAAAAGAAAATTGCCTTTAGAGGTAGGACCAAAATCCGGATTTTAAATTTTATCCTCTTTCATTAACTTTGTCTCATATCCATTTCATATATATGCCCAATGATTCCCCCTTCTTTCACTCTCTTCTTCCTCTGTACTTTTCCAAAACCTAAATTCACCCACACACCGCCTTTGTTCTTCATTATTCTTCACCTTAAGCTTTCTGAAATGGCTAACCTTTACCGTAGAAACGACCCTCATTTCTCCATGCATCTTCACAAGCAGGATAATCAGGTTATCCTATTGAACTCTGAGAAAATTCGAATTTCTCAGAAATTTTCCGATTTATGGCTTTATCCAAGTACTTCACCTCACTGACCATTGATCCTACACTCTATGAGTATCATTTATTTGAATTCTGGAAGACCTATTAGGAGGTTATTATGGATAGGGAGAAGGCACTGTCTGCTACAATGCAGGGGAGGACAATCTTCATCACTCTAGCTATCATCAACACTCATCAAGAGCTGGATGATGAGGATGTTGAATTGAAAGGAAGCTGTAAACCACCAGGACAATCTTCATCACTCTAGCTATCATCAACACTCATCAAGAGATTTTTCTGTAAAGACCTTTAGGAAGGGGAAGGTCTCATCCCAGTAGAAGTACCTACTCCATGTGGTCATCCACAGCTTATCCAACAAGCATGAAGGATAGGACCATAATTTAGGTACCCTCAATTTGTTTACACAAACTTACTTGCAAATTTAGACTCCTTAAAGTATTACATGTTTCCTAAATATGTTCAATACATTCTCAACTATGAACTGGGCTCATAGTTGAGCGAAACAGGTAATATTCTTACATTAGGATAGATGAAGCCCGACATCTTTAAGATATTGAATAAGTCAATTGATGGCTTCTCTCAGGTAGAAAAAGCCCTTGTCCTAAATATGTTAGAACTCATTACTCAAGGTGATAACCTAGCAACACAAGCTAGTGTTCAACCCACACCTTCTACCTCTCAACTACCTAAACAACCACAAATCATCCTCACATACCATAGAAAATCCAAACGAACCCCTGCTCAAGTTATTGAGCTTGTACAAGCCCCTATATCATCACTTACACATGAAGAAGTGGACATTCAAGTTCCTGCTTCTCCTGAGGAGCAAACCACTCCCATCTCATCAAGAATCAATGTTGTGGTTCCTCTTGCTTAGCTTGATGAGATCATTAGCGCATCAGCCTTAAGCCTTCTTTCTGAGTCTCAACACTCAAGTGAACAACCTTAGGGAAAAGTTACCATCCCCAACCTTTAGATCTAACAAACATATCCCTAACCTTGAAGTCTATGATGGTGAAGATATGGGATTCAGTGAGGACCATGAGTCTCTCTACTCCCCTACTCAAAGAGAGATGAGTTCTCCAGATTCTCCTATATCTAGCCCACATGACTCACCTATCACTGAGGTTGATCTCCCTAAACCTGTTCAAGAGGTCCATATGGAAGAGGCTTTCACTTCTGCAGGTGATAACATCATTGTCACTTCAACTGATGTTGTTAGTGTGCAGGGGAACTCCAGCAGACAAGAACACTATGTTGGTGGTGAGAGAGAAGACTTTGGTCCAATTCTCTCATCCCCTAATGATTATTTTGATGAAGATGAGGGGAACATAAGACTAAAGGTGCAAAAATTTTCATAACTTGCTCCTATTTAGTCTCTAAAGTTAGTCATCTAGAATCTCAGGTGACTACCTTATAAAATAGGGTCAATGATTAACAACTTGAGATATCTTATCTCAAGGAACAACTAGTTGGGAGGCCTTTGAGGAGAGCTCATCCAAGAACACAAGAACCTGTGTATGTAATCGACCTAACTCCTAACTCACCTATGCAAGTGGTTTATGCTACCAAAAAGGGGGAGAAAATCATAACAATCACAAAACCTAGGAGTACTTCATAGAGTATGGAGATTGAGGACTCACCATCCTCACTTATAGTCCTCCATGGTCAATAACCTTTTCAAGTTCACTTTGATGTGGACTCACTAGACTTAGTTATTCAGAGTCTTTTTGAGGAGGGAATTCTAAGGACTATGTCAACTCCACCCTAAGGAGCTTCAAAGTACATTATTGGGTGTAGGTATGATGAAGATAGAAGAGCCCTCATACTTCAAAGAGTTAAATGACAACAATAAGTTTTCAATATTCAGACCTTGAACTTCTATGAAGGGCTTGACCTGGTCAACATGCCACTTGGCAATGCAAGACAATCTAAGAAAGCCAACAGGCTGACTCAAAGGATTTTAGGTAGGATTATTATAGAGTTTAGTGAAAGAAGAAGACAAAAACGATCGGGTAATGTCATTAGTCAACTAGATGTTGAGGTGGACCCTAAGATTAGCTTCGAAGAAAAAACTTTGACTGAAGGCCCAATGACAGAACCAGTAAGCTCTATCTCACAACCAGCAACTTTAACAATCCATCCTCTTAGTGAAACACCTACTGGTGAAGGTGTATTACAACCTCTCTCTAAGCAGAGCCAAGGAATAAAGGCAAAAGCTCTCTCCACCCTAAGACATAAAGGTGTGTGAGTGACAAAGGGAAAAGGAAAATGACTCTTGAGGAGATTGAGGAGGAGGAAAGAAAGAGGAAGAGGAAGCTAAGGGGAGAAAGTTCCACTACATATCCAGGCTTCATGCAAGCTATAATCAGGACTGCCCCCAGACTAAACACTCAAGATGATGAGTTAAGGGCAGTCAGGATTACTTACCTCTAGACCAAGAACTATGACATTGATGGGATCATTTCTATCCCTTTAAAAGATCTAAATGAATTGGCAGACATAGAAGTGTCAAAAGAGAGGAAGGAAGTAGAGCATGCAAGGTTGCTCCTCTAATCAAAGAAGAAAGAAAAGACTATACAAGCATGTTTCTACCCTCTTTCCAGTTGAAGAAAGTCATGTGCAAGAGACTGTGACAACTCCATAACCTCAGGTAGACAAAGAAACTAAAAGGCTAAATATGATTAGCTACCTGACTACCATAGGACTCTACCAGGAAACTATACTTCTTCCCTTATCCTTTGAGTATATTGAATTTGAGTATCTCAAACAACTTGAACTTCAAGTACTCAAAGAAAAAATGCAATAAAGAGAAAGTTGAGGGAAGAAGCAGCCAAGTCAAGAGCCATCATCCAGAAAAGTCAAAAGAAGTCTGTTGATAGGTAGAGGATAATGAGCTTCTTGAAGCTATATGGATTCTCAGGAGGGAGACTTGGTGCAATGTCTCTATCCACAATGAAGGAGCACATTAGGGTGATCAAGTAGAAGATCAAAAGAGGTGAGCTCATTGACTTACACTCTCCACCAAGTTAAGCCCCTCAAGAAGTGGAGGTTAAGGTTCAAGAATTTGAGACAATGCAACCTAGACCTCCTGCTGAGTCTCAGCAAGCTTCATCTTCTGATCCACAACATGGTCAAACTCCCTCTTCTTTTGAACCTGTGAGGGAGGTAGACCAGTTGAGAAAAACAAGATTGAACAATAAGGTGTTATAGGCTAGTCTTCTCAGTTGAAGTTTTAAAAGCAGGAAAAGGATGGCTTCTAGACCAAAGTCAAAGAAGAAGAAGAAGTCAAAGTTATCCACTTCTAAGCTTCAGGATGAATTAGATTATCCTGAGAAGGTGCATGAAGAGGCAGCTCAATCAACTCCAATTCAAGTAGCTCCTCTTGCTTCAGAAAGACCTATCTCATCCTGGGCTTTCACTACTAATCCAGAAATCAACTCCAATTCAAGTAGCTCCTCTTGCATCAGAAAGACCTAGCTCATCCTAGGCTTTCACTACTAATCCAGAAAGATAACATGTAATTATAGATCAAGGTGGTGAAGATGTCTACATATGGCAAGACATGTTCAACCTAACTCTGCATGATCTCTTTGAGATGAAAAGACACTTTGAAAGTTTGAGTGATCCTGACCATCTAATGAAGAAGGGTATGGTCATCATCATGATAAGGACTGTCAACATCATGCATGTACTAAGTATAGAGTAAAATTGCTTTGGAAGTTTTACACTATTATTCTAAGTGTAAAATCTTTCGAAGATAAGACCAATATCTTCCAAAGCCAAAACTGAAGTCTTCTGAAGCTTCAAAGACAAAGTATTCTGAAGCCAATAAGTGAAGACAGATTTCTTCCAAAGACTTTTGAACACATGCTTTATCTGATGAACTTTACATAAAGGTGAACCACTTTCTACTGTAACTCTGTTCAGTCACTAACATACATAAGTTGGTGAAAAGATTTATGATTTTGGTAATTGTACATTGAGGTCTTAGACCTTTTTCTTTCTACTTTATGTAATTTTATCCTTTTTGTAATATATTAGGATGTGAGCTATGGCATGTCATACTCACTAGTCAAAAGGCAATTTGCCTTTTGACTCTGCATTTGATGTTGTTGTTGTCTAGATCATATGTTTCCAGCTGGCTTTCTAAGCATGGCCGGTTGTAGGATGTAGTATAAAGTGTCTTAGGTCCTTGTAAGTTTCTTTATGCTTTTAACACTTGTAAAAGAACTTAAGAGCAATATATAACATTCTTCAAAACCAATATCCTTATGTTGTTCTTGTTCTGTCTCATACATACTTGTGTTCTAAGTACCAAACCATATAGTTCCAGTTTCCAATTGATCTGTTAAGTGTTCTAATATAAGCTCTCGTTATTATGTGTTGAGATGTAAGTGACTACCCTTTAAACGGTCCTGCACTTTGGTATCCAAAGAATTCTGACATCAATGTGTATGCTTGTATCAACAGTGACTATGGTGGGTGCAACATGACTACAAATTCTACATTAAGGGGAGGTTAATTCTTTGGTGGAATGCTAGTCTCATGGTAGTGCAAGAAACAATCCTCTATATTTACATAAACTACTAAAGCCGAATACATTGTTGTTGCAACCTGCTATACTCCAAGTGCTTTGGATTCAGAATCAGATGTTAGACTATGGATTTAACTTTATAGAGACTCTCATCCACAAAGACAACAACATTGATATCTCTATTGTAGAGAATCCTGTGTAGCACTCAAAGACAAAACACATCAACATCATGTTTCATTTGATAAGAGATAATTTTGAAAAAAGATTGAGAAAACTAGTTAAAGTTAATAAAAATAAACAATATGTTGATTTGTTCATTAAAGCTTTTAATGAATAAAGATTTAAATATCTTCGATAAGCTAATATGATGATCAACTTTGAGTAGATTTTCTTAATTTAATTTCAAGATTGTTTTGTCAAATATGAATGGTTTTATTGTTGTCTAAATTATCACTCATATAAGCCAATTATCACTCATATAAGCCAATTATCACTCATATAAGCCATGTTTACTTGGAAGAAAATTTATTCTAGCTGATATTCCTTAGAATTTTAAGAATTAAAGATACATTTTCTCTCTGAACATATTAACTTGACATTGAAAGAAAATCAAGTCTTCAAAACTAGAAACTACTTACTAAGAAATTTACCTTTAGAAGAAATTCTGATATATCTTCCAAAGCTTAAAAATGCTTCTAAGTATTTATATGTTTTGAAGGACAATTTTCTTTCTAAAGCAATTAAGTCTCGAAAGCTTTCTTCATCTTTTGAATAAAAATTTTGAAGTTTAAATCTCTTCCAAAACTAAATTATGTCTCGGAAGTAAAATTACTTTAAGTATGTTTCTTCCAAAGCAAGTTCTTCTTAAACTAAGGAATATCTTTCGAATACAAATTGACTTTGGAAGTTTTCTCAAAACTTCTGAAGACAAATCATCTAAGGTTGGATTATTAAGAAGTCAAGCTGTCTTTTCCAAGTCTAATGTTAATTAATCATTCAGGAAGATAGGCTATGAATAGGATTACATAGTTAGAACCTTCAAGAAGGGTAGGGTCTCTTACAAGTGGAAGTACCTCCTCGATGTATTATTCACTCATTATTTAACAAACATAGAAGATGCGACAAGAGTCCTAACAACTTATCCTATATAGTCCATGGAATGATTCAAGGGGTCAAGTTCATGTACTCTTATTTTGTCTATACAAAAATTCTTGCAAACTTGGACTCCTTAGAGTACTACATGTTCCCCATATATGTCGAACACAATCTTAACTGTGAACTAGGCTCACAGTTAAAGGAAACATGTGCTACTCTTAAACTGGGACAGATGAAGCCTAGAATTTTTAAAATCATGACAAAGATCATTGTTGGCTTCTCATGGGTATTGGTCCAAAAATGTTACAGCTCATTGCTTAAGATGACAACTTGACTACACTAGTCAATGTTGAAACCACACCTTGTACATATGCAACACCCACACAACCACAAATAACCATAGCCTACTTAAGAAAATCCAAACAAACCCCTACTTAGATTGAGCAGGTCCTTATAAAATCACCCATACAAGAGAGAGTGGAAATAAGAGCTCCCACATTCCCTTAGGAGCATACTACTCCCATTACTTCTTTAATTACTGCTAATATTCCTCATGGTCAGCCTGATAAGCTCATTGCCCAGACCTCAAACCTTCACTCTGAGTCTCAAAACTCAGGTGATCAGCCTATAGGGGACAACTACCATCCCTAGCCGGTATACTTAAACAACCCATCCCTAACCTTCAATTCTATGATGGTGAGGATACGGGTTTTAGTACGTACCATAAGTCTCTCTTCGCCTAATGTAATACATTGATTTTTTTAAATGAAAAAATAATAAAAGAAGGAAAAAAGAAATAAAACCTAAATAGAGGGTTTAAAGGTGTAAAAAGGTGCAAATGAAATAAAATAATATATTTTGTACAGAAAGGTGATATGGCCGCCCATATCACCCTTACAAATCAACTTTTGTTTAGTTTTAGAGAGAGAAAGCAGAAGACATCTGGATTTTGAAGAAGAAGTTGAAGCCTGATTTAAGGTATTATTATGGTGTCTTCTATGTTCTTGGTTGGTTATAGCCTCAGATATGGGCTTATATGTGCTTTTTGGGTTCGCATGTGTGTTTTGGTGGGTTTTAGGTCTTTGAACTCATAGCATTCGAGAACCCCCTTTGAACATGTCTTAACTGATTTTGCAGCTAGAAATGCATGTATCTATGTTTTTATTAAATGGGAATGTTACCCGTATGTGTATGCGTATGCGTATGTGAATGCGTATGCGAATGCGAATGCGTAGGCGTATGCGTATGTGTGTGCATGTGCGTGTGCGTGTGAGTGTTCATGTGCGTGTGCGGGCGCGTGTGCGTGTGCGGCGTGTGAGCATGCGCGTAGGCGTGCGCGTTCAACGCGCCCGCGCGTGTTCGTCACGCGTGCGCGTGCGCGTGACGTGCGTGTGATGTGTATGTGTATGTGTATGTGTATGTGTATGTGTATGTGTATGTGTATGTGTATGTGTATGTGATGTGTATGTGTATGTGTATGTGTATGTGTATGTGTATGTGTATGTGTATGTGTATGTGTATGTGTATGTGTATGTGTATGTGTATGTGTATGTGTATGTGTATGTGTATGTGTATGTGTATGTGTATGTGTATGTGTATGTGTATGTGTATGTGATGTGTATGTGTATGTGTATGGTGTATGTGTATGTGTATGTGTATGTGTATGTGTATGTGTATGTGTATGTGTATGTGTATGTGTATGTGTATGTGTATGTGTATGTGTATGTGTATGTGTATGTGTATGTGTATGTGTATGTGTATGTGTATGTGTATGTGTATGTGTATGTGTATGTGTATGTGTATGTGTATGTGTATGTGTATGTGTATGTGTATGTGTATGTGTATGTGTATGTGTATGTGTATGTGTATGTGTATGTGTATGTGTATGTGTATGTGTATGTGGGTGGGGTATGTTTTGCATATTTATGGTGATATGATTATGTTACACATGTGTTTATGGTGTTTAAAATGTTAGAACTAAGCTTAGAACACGTTAGAATGATGATTCGGGACTAATATGATTATTATTAGTTAATGTTAGTTGCCATGCACCTAAGTCCCTATACGCTGAAACCCACGTGCCCAAATAGTTTCCATACGCCTAAGTTAATACCAAAACCTAGCTAAGTGTTCCCATGCGCCCAACTGCCAATGCGCCTAAGTGCCCATGCGCCTAAGTCGGGCTCATGCCCCTGCATAGTGCCCATGCGCCTAGGAAAATTTTCCCAGAAACCTAAGTGTTTGGTCAGGTGCCCAAATAGTGCCCAAGCGCCTAAAAGTTTCCCATGCACCCAAGTGTTCTCATGTGCTTGAAAGGTCATGCGCCTACATAGTGCTCAAGTGCCTGCATACGGCTTATGTGCCTAAAGACATAATATTTTTTGACATTTTGGGGAAAAAGGAAGTTTTAGGCTTTGACTTGGGATGTTCTTAGGGATGATTATATGATGTCTTATGATGATGAGTGATATTGTTATGCATGCTTATGTTATGTATGTTTATGAATGTTTTCTTTATGTTCCCTGTGATGTATATTTCTGTGGCTTTGCATGGTATGTTAGTATCACTAAACGTAAAGTATTAGGTAAAGGAAAGTGGAATCTAATGATAATGAAAAGAGGAAAAAAAAGGAACGAATTGCAGGATTGGTGAAGGTGGTCAATTACAACACAACAACACAAAGAGGAGATTAACCAAACTTAATCAAACAGTAGGACTGGATTAACCACAATAAGACACTAAGAACACAAGTAATATAAGAGACAGAACAAGAGAACACAAGTGTATGGTTTTCAAGAATGCAGTATATTGCTTTCTCTATGTTCAGTTACAAGTGTTACAAAGCATAATGGAAAGATACAAGAACATGAGATACTTATTCTACATCTTACAGCCGGCTATACTTTGAAAGCCAGCTAGATACAATTGATTAGACACAAACAAAATCAATTGTAGAGTCAAATGGCAGATTGCCTTTTGATTAGTGACTATGACATGCCATAGCTCACATCCTTATCTATTACAAAAAGGATAAAGTACATGAAGTAGAAAGTTACACACTCAAGACCTCAATGTACACTTACCAAAAGCATGGACCTTTTCACTAACTCATGTAAGTTGGTGACCTTACAGAGATGCAGCGGAAAGACATCCAACTTTATAGAAAAGTACATCAGATAAAGCATGTGCTAAAAGTTTTCGGAAGAAATCTGTCTTCATAAGTTGAAGCTTCAGAAGACTTTGTCTCTGAGGCTTCGGAAGACTTCATATTTGGCTTCGGAAGATATTGGTCTTGGCTTCGGAAGATTTCACACTTAGAATATTTTTGTTGCATGTGTGAAACTTCCTAAGCATTCTTCTTCATTGCACTTATACAGCATGCAAGACAGACATTGGATGTTTAGGTTGCATCAACCTCTTCATTAATATCTGCTAACTCCCCCTAGGCTGATGCTACCAAAACACTTAGTAGACTTTAGATATCAGCAGTCCTCATTAGGATGATCACCATTCCTTTCTTTATAAGGTGATCATGATCCTTCAAACTATCAAAATGTCTTCTCATATCAAAAAGATCACGCAGAGGCAATTGAAACATATATTGCCATGTGTAAATGTCTTTAGGGCCTTGATCTCTAATGACATGCCATCTTTCTAGATTTGTGGTGTATGTCCAAGACAAGATGGGTCTTCCTGATGCTAGAGGAGTTGTTTGAATTGGACTTGATGTAGCATCCTCTAGCTGCACATCCTTACGATGTTCTGACTCATCCTGGGGTTTAGAAGAGGGTGCAGTCTTCTACTTCTTTGGGTTTGGTTTAGAAGCCATCCTCTTCATTCTTTTCATAGGTTTTAACTGAGAAGACTGGCCTACAGTACCAGATTGATCTTTATTTTCTTTCTCATTTGGGACTTCCTTTATCTTAGGCTTAGAAGGAGAGGGAGGTTGACCCTGCTGTGGATCAGAAGATAAGTTTGCTGAGATTCAGTAGGAGGTCCAGGTTATGTTGTCTCTGGTTGTTCAACCTTAACCTCCACTTCAGGTGGGACTGACTTGGAGTGGAGTGTAAGTCAATGAGCTCTCTACTTTTGATCTTCTACTTGATCACCCTAATATGCTCATCCATAGTGGATAGAGACATGGGGCCAAGTCTCCTTCTGGAGAATCCATATAGCTTCAAGAAGCTCATCATCCTCTGCCTGTCAGCAGACTTCTTCATGCTCTGCTAGATGATGGCTCTTAATTTAGCAGCTTCTTCCCTTAGCTTTTTCTTAGTTGTCTTTCTTTCCTTGACTATCTCATGTTCAAGTTGTTTTAAGTACTCAAACTCAACATAGTCATAGGACAAAGGAAGAAGTGCTTCTGCCTGATAGAGGCCTGTGGCACTCAAGTAGTTGATCATCCTGATCTTATCTTCTTCTTTATCTACTTAGGTTCTTGTTGAACCACATCCTCTTGTGCAGGACTTTCTTGAACTGGGGAGAGAGTAGGCACATGTTTGTACAATCTTTTCTTTCTTCTCTCTTCTTTTATTTATGCTAGAAGCTCTGCATCTTCTGCCTCCTTCTTCTCCCTTGACCTTTCAAGGTCAACCAGTTCATTCAACTCATCTAAGGGGAGAGAAATGACACTATCTATGTCATAGTTCCTTGTCTGCAGATAATTTATCCTGACTGCTCTTAACTCATCATTCTGAGTATTTGGTCTGGGGGCAGCCCTGGTTGCAGACTCCATGAGTCTTGAAGACTCAGCATAGGAACTTTCTCCCCTTAGCCTCCTTTTCCTCGCTCTCTCCTCCTCCTCAATCTCCTCAGATGTCATCTTACTTTTCCCTTTGTCACTCACAGACCTTTGTGACTCAGGTGGAGAGAGCTTTGGCCTTCATTGCTTGATGCAACTTCTAAGCTCTGGCCAGAGAGAGGTTGAGAAGCACCTTCACCAACAAGTGTCTCAAAAGGAATATGAATCTCTACAGCAGTTGATGATGATGAGAGAAGGCTCTCAGGTTCTACCACTGGGCTTTCAGTCAAGGTTTCCCCTATGAAACTAATCTTAGGGTCTACCTCAACATCTAGTTGACCGATGATATTGCCTGATTGCCTAAGTCTCCTTTTGAAGCTGAACTCTACAGTGATCCTGTCTTGGATTCTTTGAGCCAGGCTGTCAACTTGTCTTGATTTGCTTGGATTGACAAATGGGATGTTGACTAGATCCCGACCATCATAGTAGTTCAAAGTCTGAAAATTTAAGACTTCTTGCTGTCCTTGAACTCTTATGATGATTAGGGCTTTCCTGATGCTGTCATACCTCCACCCAATGATGTGATTGGAAGATGACATAGCCCTTGGTATCCCATCCTCAAACAAACTCTGTATGAAGGAGTCCGTGTAGTCCACATCAATGTGAATTTTAGGAGGTTGCTAAGAATGCACATATGCAAGTAAGGATGGTGAGTCCTTAATGTCCACTCTCTCTGAAGAACTCCCAGGTTCTGTAGTTGTAATGACTTTCTCCTCGTTTTTTGTAGCATCACCCACTTGCATAGGTGAGCTGGAAGATAGGTCAATCACATCCACAAGTTCTTGTGTTCCTGGTTGAGCTCTTCTTAAGGGTCTCCCAGCTAGTTTTTCCTTAAGATATGAAATCTCAAGTAGCTGATCATTGATCCTGTTGTATAAGGTAGTCACCTGAGATTCAAGGTGACTGACCTTTGGGACTAAATAGGTGCATGTTTTAGATAGTTTTTGCACATTTAGTCTTAGGTTCCCCTCATCTTCATGAGAAGAGTCATTGGGGGATGAGATGACTAGACTAAAATCCTCTCTCTCACCACTAGCTTGAGGTTCTTGGCTGCTGGTTTTCCTCTGCTCACTGGCAATCTCAGTTGAGATGTCAGTAGGCTGAGTTGCCATGGATGAGGTCCTAATGATGTAATCACTTTTAGAAGTGAGAGCCTCTTCTATATGGACATCCTAAACAGGTTCAGAAGTGTCCACCTCAGTAATAGGTGACTGATGGGAGCTATAAATAGGAGACTCAGGAGCATTCATCTCTCTTTGAGAAGGGGTAAAGAAGAGAGACTCATTATACTCATTGAAACCTAGATCTTCATCAGTATAGAATTAAAGGTTGGGAATTGGTGGTTGAGATCTATAGGCTGGGGATGGTAACTGTCCCCTGAAGGTTGATCACTTGAGTGTTGAGACTCAGAGTGATGGCTTAAGGCAGTTAGGCTAATGAGCTTATTAGGCTGAGCATGAGGAACCTCAGCACTGATGCTTGTAGAGATAGGAGTGGTCTACTCCTCAGGAGAAGTGGGAGCTCTAGTTTCCACTTCCTCCTGTGTGGGTAAGTATATGGGGGCCTCCACATACTGAATAGTCTGAGTAGGGGTTCGTTTGGATTTTCTTGGTAAGTGAGAGTGATTTGAGGCTGTGTGGGTGGTTGGGAAACAGTAGGTGTGGGTTCAACACTAGCTGTTGCTAGGTTGTCACCTTGAGCAAAGAGCACTAACATTTTTGGGAGTAGGGCTGTTTCTACCCCAGAGAAGCCAACAGTGGGCTTTCTTAGTATCTTAAAGATGTTGGGTTTCATCTGTTCCAGTTTAGGAATGTTACCTGTTTCCCTTAACTGTGAGCCCAGTTCACAGTAAAGAATGTACTGGACATATCTAGGAAACATGTAATATCTAAGGAGTCTAAGTTAGCAAGCAAGTTGGTATAAACAAACAGAGAATACCTGAAGTTGACCCCTGAATCATTCCTCAGGAATCTGGTCCCATCCACCATGCTTGTTTGACAAGCTGTGGATGACCACATGGAGCAGGAATCTCCACCGGGATGAGACCTTCCCTTTCCTAAAGGTCTTTACAGAGAAATCTCCCTCATATGCCATCTACTCAAATGAATGATTAACAGCTTCCTTTGGGAAGAACACCTCACCTTCTTCATCATCCAGTTGAAGATGCATGTTGATGATGGCCGGAGTGATGCAAAACTGTTCTCCCATGCACTATGGCAGACAGTGCCTTCTCCCCATCCATGACAACCTCTTGGCAGGTTTTCCAAAATTCAAGAAGATGATCCTCATAGAGTGGAGGATCAATGGTTAGGGAGGTGAAGTATTTGGACAAAGCTAAGAATCAACAAACCTCTGAGAAATGAGGATCTTTCTTAGAGCTTAACAGAGCAACTTGATTATGTTGCCTGTGTAGCTACATGGTAAAGTTGGGATCATTTCTGTGAGCGAGATTGGCCATTTTAAGGTAGCTTAAAGATGAAGAAAGAAGGAAGAAAGAAATTTCAGAGAAAAATTTGGGTTTTAGGTTTGGAGGAAGAACATATGATAGAAAGAGGGGGAAACCGTTGGGTTTATATGTGAGAGGGATTTCAGATAAAGTTTAATGAAAGAGGATAAACTTTGAAATCCGGATGTCGGTCCCACCTCTGAAAAAGTAGTTTACGTTTGCTCAAAAAGTAGTTTTCTTGGAATTAAAAAGCTTCTGAAGGTTAATTATCTTCGAAAGTTTTGATTAAAAAGCTTCCGAAGCTACAATGACTTCGGAAGAATTTCCTGAGAGTTTTGAGAATTTTGCTTCGGAAGAGAAATTAAAACTTGATTTCTTTGTATATAAAACAACAAAGCTTCCAAGAGTTAATTTTTCTTCGGAAGTAAATGGTCCTCAAAAATGAATAAGTGTCTGAGACAAGTATTTAAGCTTTGGAAGATAGATCTGAAACCTCTTCTCAAGGTAAATTTCTTAGACAGTTGTTTATGTTGAAGGCATGATTTGCTTCCGAAGTTAAAAACATAACTTCCGAAGGATAAAAAAATTATCAAAAATCTAAGGAAAGTCTTCAAAAAGATATATTCATCCAAAGAAACCATGAGCTTATGAAAGTGATGAACTAGACAACTTAGGACACACATATTTTAAGAAACAATAAGAATTAGTTTTAAGAAAAGCCTACTCAAAGTTGATCATCCCAATAGCTGATATTAGATATTTAAATCACTGTTCATCAAAAGCCTTTGTAAATAGATCAACATATTGTTCATCTGTGTGAACTCTGACTAGTTTAATTAAACCATTTTCATGGTTATCTCTTATTCAATGATACCTGATATTGATGTGTTTGGTCATTGACTGCTGCACAAGATTCTCTGTGATTGAGATAGCACTGTTGTTGTCTACGTGAATGGGAGTCTCCTTGATGTTTAACCCATAGTCCAGCATTTGATTTTGAATCCAAAGCACTTGAGCACAACAGCTTGCAGTAGCAATGTATTCAGCTTCAACAGTTGATGCAGAGACACAGGATTGTTTCTTGCATTGCCATGAGACAACCCGTCCACCAAAGAACTGACATCCCCCAGATGTAGACTTTGCAGTCGTGTTGCAACCACTATAATCACTATATGTATAAGCATACAGATTGAATTCAGGATTCTTTGGGTACCATAAACCAAGTGTTAAGGCACCTTTGAGGTATCTAAGAATCCTCTTGACAATGATGAGGTGACAAATCTTGGGGTTGGATTGATATCTTGCACAAATACGTGTAGCAAACATAATATCAGGCCTGCTAGCAGTAAGATACATAAGAGACCTAATCATAGCCCTGTATAAGTGTTCATCTAGACACTCCCCCTCAAGATCAGGTCCAAGGGGGTGGTTTCTGGCTATGGGTGTCTTAGCAATCCTACAATCAGTCATGTTGAATCTCTTGAGTATGTCTTGCACATACTTTGACTGACTTATTAAGATGCCATCTTCAACTTGTTTCACTTGAATTCCCAGAAAGAAATTGAGTTCCCCCATGGCACTCATTTCAATCTGTCTTTCATCAACTTTTCAAAGTCCTTGTAGAGCTTTGGATTAGTTGAACCAAAGATGATGTCATCCACACACACTTGAACTAGCAATATGTCATTTCCCTGTTCTTTGATGAAGAGAGTTCAATCTATAGTACCTATCCTGTATCCATGTTTAAAAAGATACTCAGACAGTGTCTCATACCACTTCTTGGGTGCCTGATGCAGCCCATAAAGAGCTTTGTCAAGCTTGCAAACATAATCAGGGTGATCAGGATCTACAAAACAGGTGGCTGTTTGACATATACCTCTTCATCAGTCACTCCATACAGAAAGGCACACTTCACATCAAGCTGAAAGACCTTGAAGTTCTTGGATGCAGCAAATGCCAGGAATATCCTAGCAGCTTCTAATCTTGCTACTGGAGCAAAGACATCAGTGTAGTCAATCCCTTCTTCTTGTGTGTACCCTTGAACAACTAGTCTAGCTTTGTTCTTGATGATAATTCCTCTATCATCTTTCTTATTCCTAAACGCCTATTTGGTTCCAATGGTAGTCTTCCCATAAGGAAGAGGACAAAGGTTCCAAACTTTCTACCTTTTGAATTGAAGCAGCTCTTGTTACATAGCCTCAACCCAACTTCCATCCTTTAGATCCTCATCAACTTTCTTTGGCTCTATCTGGGATAGGAAACAAGAGTGAAGACAAACATTTGCTTCATGGGTTTGTCCTCTTGTTCTTACCCCTGTGACAACATCTCCAATGATGTTTGTGGTGGGCTAAGACTTGTGGATCCTAAGCTGAGGGATCACAATAAATTACTGATAAAGATCTAAATTAGAGAAATTTAGATCTGGCATAGATGTTCTCCCACCAAATTAGCACACTTTTCAAGAAATTCTTGGTCACTATCACCACACAAAATATCCATTCAACAACAAATCAACACAAGGTCAAGGCTAGGTTATGCACCAATATGAATCATCATATACAACATTCAAGAACCAAATAAACCCCCATATGACCCTAAATTTTCAGCCAACATAAACCATGAATTTAGGGTCTTTTGTCCAAACAAAAATATAATCAACTACTTGATATCTTACTTTCAAGGTTTAATCACTACCATGTTAGATATAACCTTGAAAGATTGGGGATTTATAACATCACCAAAAAACAGCCCCTTTAAGTTTGTTAAAGCCTCATAAAACCAATTTTACAAGAACAAATGAAACTAGTCATCCACATATCGGCTCTAGATGCCAATGTAGGGTTTGTTAGACCAAATCTAGTTTAACCATTTAAACTTGACAATGCAGCGGATTAACACCTAATATTATCATTTGTAATCTGAAAATAAGGTTCATTTCATAACAACAAAAAACCCAAGAACATAAGGATCTTACATATGTATTTGAACTAGCTATCACCAATAAATAACAACCCAAATAAGCCATACATACTACCTTCCAAAGGCTGCTGAAAGACGAGATATAGATGAGGAGAATGATGTTCTGGAACAGCCAAAACACCAAGAAGAGGTGTCCTCAAGCTTCCATACCCACAAGCATCAAGCATACACCATTCTTGCTAGGATTTGAGCACCAAATCGGATCAAGGAGGCTGCTGGAACCTTGTTCCAGCCGTGAACAATCAACAAAGCTGCTAGAGCTTTGTTCCAGCCGTGATATCTTTCTTCCAAAAGAAGAGTGATGTTCTTGTGATCCTTTTGCATATGAGAGAGTGAGAGAGATCTGAATGGAGAGTGTGTGTATTCAAGCAAAGAAAAAGATACAAAACATAAGGCCAAAAGAACCCCTTAAAGGGGCGGCCGAACCTTTTGGTGTTTTGGGGTTTTCCCCCCAAAACTTTTTAATCTTTGTTAAACTAATGATTTCAATAAGTTATGTAATTACCCCTTTAATTATATAACTTATACACACACTCCTATTATTTGATGTTATTTAACCAATTTAAACAACATTGCAAATAATATTCATGAACAAAATATCCATATAAGTTGTTCAATCTCATATGCAACTTATTTAGAAAACCCATTTTCTAAATTGGTGTATTTATTTAATTGTATGATCATATCATCAATTAAATAATATTTGGTGTTTGCTAAGTTTGTTATTGGGTATGACCCAACTTGGATCTTGACGTACTAACCACATCAATGTTCTACGTGTCTTGGGCATAAGGAATCCAACACCATGATCACATCTTATGATCTTGACCTTGTGATTAGATTGATTCCTAATCTTTAAGATGAAATTCTTCAAAATCTCAGGAGTCTTATCCTTAGTTCTAAGGAAGAAGACCCAAGTGAATCTTGTAAAGTCATCTGTGATCACTAAGCAATAAGAGGTCCTTCCAAGACTCATTACACTGGTGGGGCCAAAGAGATCCATATGTAACAAGTGTAGGGGTGTAGTGATGGAGTTCCTTTCCTTAGGCTTGTGAGATACCTTATGTTGCTTCCCTTTCAGGCATGCAACACAATGGTCATAACTTGTAAACTCTTTCTTTGGTATTCCAGTTACCAAATCATTCTTAATTAATTTATTCATGTTCTTAAAGTTTACATGGCACATTCTTTTATGCCATAGGAAAGACTCATCACTATTGGCTTTAGACAGAAAGCCTAAAACTTCTCTAGAGGGAGATGTTTCTTGTAAATCCATATTGTACATGTTCCCTGTTCTTAGGGCTCTAAGCAGGATATGCTCATGAGGAATGACCACACCAGGCTTGAGAACAATGCACTCATGTTCAGTAAAGAGCATGTTATGACTCTGATCACAAAATTAGGATACACTCAGAAGATTGTAACCAAGCTCTTTGACAAAGTTTACATTTTCAATGCTGAGCTTACATTTGTGACCATGCCCCTTCCAGAAATGTAACCACCTTCATCTCCTCCAAAAGCAACTGGTTCTCTATCAATCCTTTCAAAATTCTGGAGAAGTGGCCTATTGCCTGTTATGTGCCTGGAACAGCCACTATCAATGATCCATACATTTTTGTTTGTCTTCAGCTGTCCCTGCATAAAGAAAATGATTAGTTACATTTGGAAACCCAGGCCTTGCTTGTCTTGGGCTCAGAAACAGAAGGTAATGCAACAATAATAGATCCTATGGTACTACTAAGGGAATCTTGAGCTGTTTTTGATGGGGAAGTCACTTGGTCTTTCTTAGACTTCCACACCACCTTTGGAGTCTTGGACTTGACCTTCAAAACTTCGGAACCTTTTAGGACTTTGGAAGTTTTCATGACTGAACCTTCGGAAGATTCTGCAAACACTGCAGCAGACTTCAGTGCTTTGGAAGAATTCCTTTCTTCCGAGACCAACTTCTCTTCCGAGGGTAATTTTTCACTTGCCTTCTTCTTAGACTTCGAGCTTCCGAAGGAAACAAGTTTTCCTTCCGAAGCTTGAATCTTCTTGAGACCCTTTGAAGTATTTGTTTTGGTCATATGGACAATACCTTTAGGATTGTAAGGACAATCCATAGCAATGTGAGTGATACTTCACACATGACACACACCATTTTCTTCTTCACAAGAGTCTTTTGCTGGGAACAAGACTGTCTTTGATCACATCCATTCTCCACCTTCATATTTGCAGATGCTGAGACAATTCTTTTAGGCTGAGAACTGTTCTTGGAGTTTTATGGTCCAGGCTGTGCAACAGTGGTACACAACAGATCGGTCTTCTTCTTGTTACTGAGATGAGTTGAACAAGAACCAGAACTCTTAGGAGAAGAGTTTTGGTTGATGTCTTCAGTCCTTACTACTTCAAACCCTACAGATATGAAAACTTGTTTCTGCTTAGAGTCAAAAATAGCCTTCATCTCTTGAGCCATCCTTGCCTTTCTTTTGCTCTTTCTAATCAAGTTCTTTCTCATTGACTTGGTCATCACAGTCTTCTTCTTCTACTCAGAAGGATAGTGGCCCTTCTTGGAATCCTCCTCTTCCCTCTTCTCAGAGGAATTCTTCACTATCTCTTCTTCATCCTCTTCACTCATAGGATCTATGAGAGGAAGCTCATCTTCATAAGTTCCATACCTAGTCCCTGCCTGTTTTGATAACACACCTTGTTGTGCAAGGATGAGGATATCATGTTCTTGAAGGTCTCTTCTTCAAGAACACTCTTTTCTGCCCTAGCATTGCTAATCAAAAGCTCAGCCTGGCACTCACTCAGCTTGGTTATGAGATCTTTGATTTGAGTCCTAAAATCTGTATGTTCATGTTTTAGAACTATAGTTTCGCTCGTTACATGTTTTGCTCAAAATGAATCAGAAATGAGCGAAATTGCCGGTGAATCTATAGTTTCGCACAGCGAAACTACTAGCGAATCAATAATTTTGCTGAAACCTAAAAACATAAAAATGCCCCACAAGATCTAAAAATATTTCACAAAAACTAGAGAAACTAAAAGAAAATAAAAGGATATAGAGAGATGACAAACATAAGAGATTTTGCGGAGGATCAAAGTTTGGCGAGATTGATGATATACTTGTCCTTTTAAACCCATGCCTTCTTCTTTTCAACAAGTGAACTGCAGCTTTTGTTATAATTTTTTTGGTTCGTTTAAAAAAAACTTAAATGACTCGTTCCCCACAGACATTTGGCAAAAAAAAACTGATCTTGTTCTCATGATGCGTTGAACAAAATGACAAACTCTACTTGATTATCCCATGGAGAGCACAACAAGAATCTTTTCAAACAAAGCATAGACCTTATAATTCTCAAACAATAAGAGCTTCAGGTCTATATTCACATATAACAAAGGAGATAATCAATTAGGCTTGATAGATGAGAGCTTCAGGTCTATACTCACGTATTACAAAAAAGATCATCATAACGTGTTGATAAGAGCTCTAGGTCTATACTTATGTATAACAGATGAGATCATCACTCCAGGTCATTATTTAGACATAGTAGAAGTTATAAGCATGTAATAATATACAAAAAGGAGCTTCTTTGACGCAAAAGGAGCGAGCAAGTAGCACTTGTTGAAAAAATGGGTAGGGGATTTGTCAAAGAAGAGAAATCACGTTCTCAATCATTTTTAGACAAAGACTTGAAACTTGTGAAAGCCAAGAATGTCAAGGGGTAATCCGAATCAATAAGTTTCTTATTCTATTAGTTTAGCCACAAGATCGTTGTCTACTTCGCATTCTGGCTAAACCTAGCAATATGTTCATCCACACACACTTGAACTAGCAATATGTCATTTCCTGTTCTTTGATGAAGAGAGTTCAATCTATAGTACCTATCATGTATCCATGTTTACAAAGATACTCAGACAGTGTCTCATACCACTTCTGGGTGCCTGATGCAGCCCATAAAGAGCTTTGTCAAGCTTGCAAACATAATCAGGGTGATCAGGATCTACAAAACAGGTGGCTGTTTGACATATACCTCTTCATCAGTCACTCCATACAGAAAGGCACACTTCACATCAAGCTGAAAGACCTTGAAGTTCTTGGATGCAGCAAATGCCAGGAATATCATAGCAGCTTCTAATCTTGCTACTGGAGCAAAGACATCAGTGTAGTCAACCCCTTCTTCTTGTGTTTACCCTTGAACAACTAGTCTAGTTTTGTTCTTGATGATAATTCCTCTATCATCTTTCTTATTCCTAAACACCCATTTGGTTCCAATGGTAGTCTTCCCATAAGGAAGAGGACAAAGGTTCCAAACTTTCTACCTTTTGAATTGAAGCAGCTCTTGTTGCATAGCCTCAACCCACTTCCATCCTTTAGATCCTCATCAACTTTCTTTGGCTCTATCTGGGATAGGAAACAAGAGTGAAGACAAACATTTGCTTCATGGGTTTGTCCTCTTGTTCTTACCCCTGTGACAACATCTCCAATGATGTTTGTGGTGGGCTAAGACTTGTGGATCCTAAGCTGAGGGATCACAATAAATTACTGATAAAGATCTAAATTAGAGAAATTTAGATCTGGCATAGATGTTCTCCCACCAATTAGCACACTTTTCAAGAAATTCTTGGTCACTATCACCACACAAAATATCCATTCAACAACAAATCAACACAAGGTCAAGGCTAGGTTATGCACCAATATGAATCATCATATACAACATTCAAGAACCAAATAAACCCCCATATGACCCTAAATTTTCAGCCAACATAAACCATGAATTTAGGGTCTTTTGTCCAAACAAAAATATAATCAACTACTTGATATCTTACTTTCAAGGTTTAATCACTACCATGTTAGATATAACCTTGAAAGATTGGGGATTTATAACATCACCAAAAAACAGCCCCTTTAAGTTTGTTAAAGCCTCATAAAACCAATTTTACAAGAACAAATGAAACTAGTCATCCACATATCCGGCTCTAGATGCCAATGTAGGGTTTGTTAGACCAAATCTAGTTTAACCATTTAAACTTGACAATGCAGCGGATTAACACCTAATATTATCATTTGTAATCTGAAAATAAGGTTCATTTCATAACAACAAAAAACCCAAGAACATAAGGATCTTACATATGTATTTGAACTAGCTATCACCAATAAATAACAACCCAAATAAGCCATACATACTACCTTCCAAAGGCTGCTGAAAGACGAGATATAGATGAGGAGAATGATGTTCTGGAACAGCCAAAACACCAAGAAGAGGTGTCCTCAAGCTTCCATACCCACAAGCATCAAGCATACACCATTCTTGCTAGGATTTGAGCACCAAATCGGATCAAGGAGGCTGCTGGAACCTTGTTCCAGCCGTGAACAATCAACAAAGCTGCTAGAGCTTTGTTCCAGCCGTAATATCTTTCTTCCAAAAGAAGAGTGATGTTCTTGTGATCCTTTTGCATATGAGAGAGTGAGAGAGATCTGAATGGAGAGTGTGTGTATTCAAGCAAAGAAAAAGATACAAAACATAAGGCCAAAAGAACCCCTTAAAGGGGCGGCCGAACCTTTTGGTGTTTTGGGGTTTTCCCCCCAAAACTTTTTAATCTTTGTTAAACTAATGATTTCAATAAGTTATGTAATTACCCCTTAATTATATAACTTATACACACACTCCTATTATTTGATGTTATTTAACCAATTTAAACAACATTGCAAATAATATTCATGAACAAAATATCCATAAGTTGTTCAATCTCATATGCAACTTATTTAGAAAACCCATTTTCTAAATTGGTGTATTTATTTAATTGTATGATCATATCATCAATTAAATAATATTTGGTGTTTGCTAAGTTTGTTATTGGGTATGACCCAACTTGGATCTTGACGTACTAACCACATCAATGTTCTACGTGTCTTGGGCATAAGGAATCCAACACCATGATCACATCTTATGATCTTGACCTTGTGATTAGATTGATTCCTAATCTTTAAGATGAAATTCTTCAAAATCTCAGGAGTCTTATCCTTAGTTCTAAGGAAGAAGACCCAAGTGAATCTTGTAAAGTCATCTGTGATCACTAAGCAATAAGAGGTCCTTCCAAGACTCATTACACTGGTGGGGCCAAAGAGATCCATATGTAACAAGTGTAGGGGTGTAGTGATGGAGTTCCTTTCCTTAGGCTTGTGAGATACCTTATGTTGCTTCCCTTTCAGGCATGCAACACAATGGTCATAACTTGTAAACTCTTTCTTTGGTATTCCAGTTACCAAATCATTCTTAATTAATTATTCATGTTCTTAAAGTTTACATGGCACATTCTTTTATGCCATAGGAAAGACTCATCACTATTGGCTTTAGACAGAAAGCCTAAAACTTCTCTAGAGGGAGATGTTTCTTGTAAATCCATATTGTACATGTTCCTGTTCTTAGGGCTCTAAGCAGGATATGCTCATGAGGAATGACCACACCAGGCTTGAGAACAATGCACTCATGTTCAGTAAAGAGCATGTTATGACTCTGATCACAAAATTAGGATACACTCAGAAGATTGTAACCAAGCTCTTTGACAAAGTTTACATTTTCAATGCTGAGCTTACATTTGTGACCATGCCCCTTCCAGAAATGTAACCACCTTCATCTCCTCCAAAAGCAACTGGTTCTCTATCAATCCTTTCAAAATTCTGGAGAAGTGGCCTATTGCCTGTTATGTGCCTGGAACAGCCACTATCAATGATCCATACATTTTTGTTTGTCTTCAGCTGTCCCTGCATAAAGAAAATGATTAGTTACATTTGGAAACCCAGGCCTTGCTTGTCTTGGGCTCAGAAACAGAAGGTAATGCAACAATAATAGATCCTATGGTACTACTAAGGGAATCTTGAGCTGTTTTTGATGGGGAGTCACTTGGTCTTTCTTAGACTTCCACACCACCTTTGGAGTCTTGGACTTGACCTTCAAAACTTCGGAACCTTTTAGGACTTTGGAAGTTTTCATGACTGAACCTTCGGAAGATTCTGCAAACACTGCAGCAGACTTCAGTGCTTTGGAAGAATTCCTTTCTTCCGAGACCAACTTCTCTTCCGAGGGTAATTTTTCACTTGCCTTCTTCTTAGACTTCGAGCTTCCGAAGGAAACAAGTTTTCCTTCCGAAGCTTGAATCTTCTTGAGACCCTTTGAAGTATTTGTTTTGGTCATATGGACAATACCTTTAGGATTGTAAGGACAATCCATAGCAATGTGAGTGATACTTTCACACATGACACACACCATTTTCTTCTTCACAAGAGTCTTTTGCTGGGAACAAGACTGTCTTTGATCACATCCATTCTCCACCTTCATATTTGCAGATGCTGAGACAATTCTTTTAGGCTGAGAACTGTTCTTGGAGTTTTATGGTCCAGGCTGTGCAACAGTGGTACACAACAGATCGGTCTTCTTCTTGTTACTGAGATGAGTTGAACAAGAACCAGAACTCTTAGGAGAAGAGTTTTGGTTGATGTCTTCAGTCCTACTACTTCAAACCCTACAGATATGAAAACTTGTTTCTGCTTAGAGTCAAAAATAGCCTTCATCTCTTGAGCCATCCTTGCCTTTCTTTTGCTCTTTCTAATCAAGTTCTTTCTCATTGACTTGGTCATCACAGTCTTCTTCTTCTACTCAGAAGGATAGTGGCCCTTCTTGGAATCCTCCTCTTCCCTCTTCTCAGAGGAATTCTTCACTATCTCTTCTTCATCCTCTTCACTCATAGGATCTATGAGAGGAAGCTCATCTTCATAAGTTCCATACCTAGTCCCTGCCTGTTTTGATAACACACCTTGTTGTGCAAGGATGAGGATATCATGTTCTTGAAGGTCTCTTCTTCAAGAACACTCTTTTCTGCCCTAGCATTGCTAATCAAAAGCTCAGCCTGGCACTCACTCAGCTTGGTTATGAGATCTTTGATTTGAGTCCTAAAATCTGTATGTTCATGTTTTAGAACTATAGTTTCGCTCGTTACATGTTTTGCTCAAAATGAATCAGAAATGAGCGAAATTGCCGGTGAATCTATAGTTTCGCACAGCGAAACTACTAGCGAATCAATAATTTTGCTGAAACCTAAAAACATAAAAATGCCCCACAAGATCTAAAAATATTTCACAAAAACTAGAGAAACTAAAAGAAAATAAAAGGATATAGAGAGATGACAAACATAAGAGATTTTGCGGAGGATCAAAGTTTGGCGAGATTGATGATATACTTGTCCTTTTAAACCCATGCCTTCTTCTTTTCAACAAGTGAACTGCAGCTTTTGTTATAATTTTTTTGGTTCGTTTAAAAAAAACTTAAATGACTCGTTCCCCACAGACATTTGGCAAAAAAAAACTGATCTTGTTCTCATGATGCGTTGAACAAAATGACAAACTCTACTTGATTATCCCATGGAGAGCACAACAAGAATCTTTTCAAACAAAGCATAGACCTTATAATTCTCAAACAATAAGAGCTTCAGGTCTATATTCACATATAACAAAGGAGATAATCAATTAGGCTTGATAGATGAGAGCTTCAGGTCTATACTCACGTATTACAAAAAAGATCATCATAACGTGTTGATAAGAGCTCTAGGTCTATACTTATGTATAACAGATGAGATCATCACTCCAGGTCATTATTTAGACATAGTAGAAGTTATAAGCATGTAATAATATACAAAAAGGAGCTTCTTTGACGCAAAAGGAGCGAGCAAGTAGCACTTGTTGAAAAAATGGGTAGGGGATTTGTCAAAGAAGAGAAATCACGTTCTCAATCATTTTTAGACAAAGACTTGAAACTTGTGAAAGCCAAGAATGTCAAGGGGTAATCCGAATCAATAAGTTTCTTATTCTATTAGTTTAGCCACAAGATCGTTGTCTACTTCGCATTCTGGCTAAACCTAGCAATATGTTCATCCACACACACTTGAACTAGCAATATGTCATTTCCCTGTTCTTTGATGAAGAGAGTTCAATCTATAGTACCTATCATGTATCCATGTTTACAAAGATACTCAGACAGTGTCTCATACCACTTCTGGGTGCCTGATGCAGCCCATAAAGAGCTTTGTCAAGCTTGCAACATAATCAGGGTGATCAGGATCTACAAAACAGGTGGCTGTTTGACATATACCTCTTCATCAGTCACTCCATACAGAAAGGCACACTTCACATCAAGCTGAAAGACCTTGAAGTTCTTGGATGCAGCAAATGCCAGGAATATCATAGCAGCTTCTAATCTTGCTACTGGAGCAAAGACATCAGTGTAGTCAACCCCTTCTTCTTGTGTTTACCCTTGAACAACTAGTCTAGTTTTGTTCTTGATGATAATTCCTCTATCATCTTTCTTATTCCTAAACACCCATTTGGTTCCAATGGTAGTCTTCCCATAAGGAAGAGGACAAAGGTTCCAAACTTTCTACCTTTTGAATTGAAGCAGCTCTTGTTGCATAGCCTCAACCCAACTTCCATCCTTTAGATCCTCATCAACTTTCTTTGGCTTTATCTGGGATAGGAAACAAGAGTGAAGACAAACATTTGCTTCATGGGTTTGTCCTCTTGTTCTTACCCCTGTGACAACATCTCCAATGATGTTTGTGGTGGGCTAAGACTTGTGGATCCTAAGCTGAGGGATCACAATAAATTACTAATAAAGATCTAAATTAGAGAAATTTAGATCTCGCATAGATGTTCTCCCACCAAATTAGCACACTTTTCAAGAAATTCTTGGTCACTATCACCACACAAAATATCCATTCAACAACAAATCAACACAAGGTCAAGGCTAGGTTATGCACCAATATGAATCATCATATACAACATTCAAGAACCAAATAAACCCCCATATGACCCTAAATTTTCAGCCAACATAAACCATGAATTTAGGGTCTTTTGTCCAAACAAAAATATAATCAACTACTTGATATCTTACTTTCAAGGTTTAATCACTACCATGTTAGATATAACCTTGAAAGATTGAGGATTTATAACATCACCAAAAAACAACCCTTTTAAGGTTGTTAAAGCCTCATAAAACCAATTTTATAAGAACAAATGAAACTAGTCATCCACATATCCGGCTCTCAATGCCAAGGTAGGGTTTGTTGGACAAAATCTAGTTTAACCATTTAAACTTGAAAACACAGCGGATTAACACCTAATATTATCATTAGTAATCTGAAAATAAGGTTCATTTCATAACAACAGCAAACCCAAGAACATATGGATCTTATATATGTGTTTGAACTAGCTATCACCAATAAATAACAACCCAAATAAGCCATACATACTACCTTCCAAAGGATGCTGAAAAACGAGATATAGATGAGGAGAATGATGTTCTTAAACAGCCAAAACACCAAGAAGAGGTGTCCTCAAGCTTCCATACCCACAAGCATCAAGCATACACCATTCTTGTTAGGATTTGAGAACCAAATCGGATCAAAGAGGCTGCTGGAACCTTGTTCCGACCGTGAACAATCAACAAAGTTGCTAGAGCTTTGTTCCAGCCGTGATATCTTTCTTCCAAAAGAAGAGTGATGTTCTTATGATCCTTTTGCATATGAGAGAGTGAGAGAGTGAGAGAGATCTGAATGGAGAGTGTGTGTATTCAAGCAAAGAAAAAGATACAAAACATAAGGCCAAAAGAACCCCTTAAAGGTGCGGCCGAACCTTTTGGTGTTTTGGGGTTTTCTCCCCAAAACCTTTTAATCTTTGTTAAACTAATTTTTCAATAAGTTATGTAATTACCCCTTTAATTATATAACTTATACACACACTCCAATTATTTGATGTTATTTAACCAATTTAAACAACATTGCAAATAATATTCATGAACAAAATATCCATATACATTGTTCAATCTCATATGCAACTTATTTAGAAAACCCATTTTCTAAATTGGTGTATTTATTTAATTGTATGATCATATCATCAATTAAATAATATTTGGTGTTTGCTAAGCTTGTTATTGGGTATGACCCAACTTGGATCATGACGTAGTAACCACATCAATGTTCTATGTGTCTTGGGCATAAAGAATCCAACAATCTCCCACTTGCACAAGTTTCATAGAAGATTGATGCAAGCAGTAAATGTCGCCTAACAACGGGTTACTTCCCTTAATACGCATGACTAAAACCCATTCAATAACATCATCCCCTTCAAGTATCCAACTTGAAATGATTTAGGTCAATCAATCATTTATCCTTTTGTTTCAGATGTCATGTTAAACAAGGACATAGAATGATCATTCCTTGTTGATTTTACTTAATCAAGCCTTAGACATCTTGCTCTCAACGAATAAGAGGAACAAATTCCATCTTGACTACATACGTTTTTCACAATCACCTCGTGTCACACCTGAATACAGCCTTATGTACTGCCCATTATTTCAGAGCAGTGAAGAACTAGTTCAAGGTATAACATTTGGTGAATATCAAAACCCAATATGTATATCAGGTCTGAGGATATCAAATGATATTTGCCTTTACTCAAATTTACTTATGATCAATCTAGAAGATTCCATGTAGTAAAATTGAGATGCGGGTCAGTCCAATATTTGTATCCCATAAATATCTATGAACCTTGGCAGCAACCAATTGCTCTATATTCATTCCTTATGAATATCCACCAATCCATGTTCATAATAGTCTTATGTTCATATTTGTTCCCACAAACATGACTGACTACGGACATTTAGAATAATAAACATATTCATGGATCTATACATGTTAAAATGAATATAACTCAAAATATCACAGGTATATAAAGAGCTTATTACATTGTTTCAAACCTTTAAATACTAAACAGATCAATTCCAGTCACTAGAATATCGAAGTCCTAAGGCACAAGTATGACTTTCACGCTTTTCCCTCTCAAGAAGCTTTGTGAGTGGATCCGCAATGTATTGATCGGTGTGAACTTTACGAATACATATTTTTCCCTTTTCAACCTCATCCCTTATGTAGTTGAATTTCCGCTCAATATGCCTAGCCTTTTGAAGAGGACAGGGTACCTTGATTTATGCAATCGTACCCTCGTGATCACAAAAGGATTTCTAGGGGTCTTGAATGGTAAAGACCACCCTAGGTAGGCGATAAATTTCTTTATCCATTCAGCTTCCTGAGCTGCTAATGATGCGGCTATGTATTTGGATTTTGTAGTGGATAATGCTACTCCATTCATAATGAAGACATACCCCGATTGAAAATCATCTCAAATGGTTTGGAAACTTGCATCCGTGTAACCCTTTACAACAAGTTCCTCTCCATCAGATCCGTATATTAGAAACATTTCCTTAGTCCTTCTAAGGTATTTCAATATACTTTTAATAGTCATCTAATGGCTATTATCTGGATTCTGCTAATATCTGCTCATCATGATTAACGTGCATGACTCGTCTAGTCTAGTGCATATCATCGCATACATGATGGATCCTATAGCTGACGCATATGGGATGTCCTTTATTCGATATTGCTCATCCTTTGAGCTTGGACATTGAGATGCACTCAATATTGTCCCTCTTTGAATAGGTACCATACCTTTCTTAGAGTTTTTCCATCTTGAACCTTTTCAAGACTTTATTAATATATGCACTTTGATTGAAACCTATCAACCGCGTCGATCTATCCCTATAGATCTTTATTCCAAAAATATAGGCGGCTTCACTGAGATTTTATGGAAAAACAACTTCCAAGCCAGGTTTTGACATCTTCCACAGTTGGAATATCATTTCCAAAAGGTAGTATGTCATTAACATACAATACTAAGAATGTTATTATGCTCCCACTAGCCTTCATATATACACAAGCCACATCAGCTTTCTTGATGAAACCAAATTTCTTCATCTCTTCATCAAGACGTTGATTCCAACTTCTCGATGCATGATTCAATCCATAGATTGACTCTTTAACTTGCACACTTTTAGGATGTTGTGGATCAACAAAACCGTCTGGCTAAACCATATGGACAGTCTCTTCAAGATGTCCATTAAGACAAGCGGTTTTAACATCCATTTGCCCAATCTCATAGTCATAATATGCAGCTATGACAAATAATATCCTAAATGACTTTAGCCTTGCCACATGCGAGAAGGTTTCATCATAATCAACCCTTTGATTTTGAGTGAAGCCTTTCGCTATAAGTCTTGCTTTGTAAGTATCCAAGTTTCCATGTATGTCCATTTTCTTCTTGAAACCCATTTTCATCCAACCGGTTTCGTGTTAAGTGGAGGGTCAACCAATTCCCAAACTTGATTGTCATACATGGATTGCATCTTAACGTTCATGGCATCCAGCCATTTGTCACAATCCGAATTGGACACTGCTTCATGGTATGTGGTAGGCTCATAGGAGTCAACCACATAGCATCCATTCATGAAAGATCCATATCTTTCAGGTGGAATGCTAACTCTACTAGATCTGCGAACGTTTTGTGTGTATTGATCAACCTCTTGATCATCATCAACAACCTCTTGTTGATTGCTTGTGTCAACTAAACGTTTATCGGCTTGTAGATCTTGACCCTCATCAAATTCCACTATTCTATACGTTATTCCTTCCATAAGGAACTTAGTTTCCAAGAACTCAACCTTTTGAGCAATAATTACTCTTGCTCTGTTGGATCAAAGTAGTATCCTATACAGTCTTTAGGATATCCAACAAATATACACTTAGTGAATTGACTATCTTGGTCAGGGCCGTATTCAAAATATGAGCCTCGGAGAGCATTGCGAAACCCCAAAATGATAGAGTTAGTGAGCTTATAGCCATCATAGATTGAACCATATCCAATAGGGTTCGATTTCTCCTTTCATACACACCATTATGTTGTCGTGTTCTAGGTGGAGTAAGTTGTGAGACGATCCCACAACTTCTTAAATGGTACTAAAAGGCATTATAGAGGTATTCACCTCCTCTATCTGAACGAAGAACTTTGATAGTATTAAAGAGTTGATTTTCTACTTCATCCTTGAAGGTTTTCAATATTTCAAAAGCTTCATGTTTGTGTGTCATCATGTACACAAAACCATAGCGACTATAATCATCGGTAAAGGTGATGAAGTATCTTTCACCATTTCTAGTCATTGTCTTAAATAGGGCCACATACATCCGAATGTATGATACCCAATAAGTCATTTGCCCTCTCGTTAGTGCCATTAAAGGCGACTTGGTCATCTAGCTTGTAAACAAGATTCACACTTATCGAATGAAACATTTTCATTTGCTTCTCAAAAGACCATTCTTTTAAAGTGTTTGAATCTGATTCTTGTTTTATGTGACCAAGATGACAATGTCAAAGATAAGAATCACTTAAAACCATTTTAAGTTTCTTGGTGCTTGTTTGGTAGAATGAGCTATTATAGGATGAATCACCATGAACCAATTCATGGATTCCATTAAAAGGCATAGCCTTGAAATAAAATACATCATCCATACAAACATAAATACCATTGTTAACAAACTTTAATTCATAACCACATTGTTTTAAAAGGGAAAATAAAATTATGTTCCTAGTCAAACTAGGAGCATACAAAATGTTCTTAATGACAACTTCCAAACTATTTGAAATTTTCAAAATATTGTCTCCTTGGGCTTCAACATCAACTTTTGCTCTGTTGCCCATGTAGAGACTAGTGTCTCCCTTCTTGAAGTGCTTATTTCATATGAACCCTTGCAACAAATTGCAAAAAAGAGTTCCACATCTGGTATGCAATACCCATGTGTTTGAAGAAATAACATTTCAACCAATGTGAATTATGAAAGTTGTACTTGAGGTTTGCCCAGCATCCCTTTTGTTTCTCAACTCTTTGAGATAGGTTGGACAACACTTATAACAATGTCCTATCTCTCAATACTCAAAGCATGGATCGTTCTTCATTACCTTAGGCTTCTCAAGCTTAGGCTTTGGAGGTTCCGTTTTAGCCTTTCCTTTCCCCTTTCCTTTGATGTGCCCCTTTCCTTTTGCAACATTTGCCTTGGGATCGGGAGTGGCCTATTATTATTGCCTTCCTCATTGATCGAGAGAACAGGTAGAACCTTTCTACCCATCTCGGCCTCAGTTGTTTTGAGCATTACGTGAAGCTCACCAATGCTCTTGTCCCACCCGTTCATATTGTAAATCATTATGAGCATCTCAAACCTATTAGTTAGGCCATTAAGGATCAAATCCATGGCCAACTCCTTTGAGACGGGACAATTAAGCCGCTCGAGGCAATCAACGTGGCTTTTTTTTATCTTAAGAACATAAGACGATACCGATTGGGTTTCTTCCATGTGACACGCATGAAGTGCTCGAACCGTTTCGAAGCGCTCTACCCTAGCTTGTTGAAGGAACATTTCCTCAAGTGGGTAATTATGTCATATGCCCCAAGTTGCTCCAAGTCCTTTTGGACTCCGGGAAACATAGTTCCCAACATGAGGCAGGAAACCTGCATGGGATCCTTAGTATATTGAAGCCAATCGTCATAGGCCTCAACATCCTCAGGGTCGGGTTGGTCAGGAATAGGATCGTCAAGGACATAGGCCCTTTTATCTTGCTTGAGAACAATTCTCAAGTTTCGATACCAGTCCATAAAGTTATTATAGTTAAGACGATCTCTTTCAAAGATGGTTCTCAGTGATAAGGTAGGGGCGATCGGGGTGGTAGCATTATGGTTTGCGGCCATTTCTACAAAATTAAAAAGTTCATTTTAGTATTTCTGAAAAAATTGCATTTTAGTTATTAATACCCTTTACACGTCTCATAGACATTTAATAATTAAAATCTATAATCCAACGTTACATTTAAATGATGGTTAGGTGACCTTTATCCCATTATTTAAATTAACAAGGTAGTCAACATTTGACAATTGCAACCTATTGCAACTTCTAGCTTTATGGGATCGGTTAAACATCTTATGTTTAGTCGGCATGTAAAATCCCATCAACAACATTGTATGCCATGCTTTGGTGACCCTATGCATATGGTTTCCAATTCAAGTCGTCCTACTTACACACACGTGTGAGTTTACACATACAAGTAGTTAGGTGACCTTTATCCCACAAGTATGTTAAGTCCACCTCAACACACAAGTTCCCTAAAAGTGGTTAGGTGACCTTTATCCCACAAGTAGTTGTGAAGTGATTCGAGTGTCATGTAAAAGGATGGTGTTTAACTTGTTTCCACAGGGATTTAAGTTTCCATTAATTCTAGTTATGAAAACTCTATATACCATGTATTTGCATGCTTTCAAATACATGGTACCCTATGGTTCTCTTTTAATAAAACCTCTTTTATTTGAAATCACTAAACCTTTTAATAACCTTTTTTTGTCACTTAATGTTTAGGAACCAAAAAATCAGCTTGTTGTGATAATTTATTTAGATTGTTAAGCATATCCATATATCAAACAATCAACATAAAATGAATAATCAAACAAGCATATATCAAACAACCACATGTGGATAACCATAGCCACTATGTTGACAACACTTGTTTTCCATCACAAGTGTTGTCATTTGATCTTTCCTAAGGGTTGAACACAACACAAAAGATGAGATCTCCAAAGACCCCCACTTGAACTTGCATCCAAATGCTTCAAGTCCTTCTCTTGTGTCTTCCTTTTGTGCTTCCATCTTGTGCATCTTCTTTTACATAATTTATACCCTAATACAAATTTTCTAATAAAAGAAAACATACTCAATCTATCTATTACATCACAAATGAATGAATAAATAAATTACATCCAAATACAAGCACAAAGGAACAATTATTACAACCCATAAGAATGAATACAACCAATACAAAACATCCATTCAAACAAATCAACACAAGGTCAAGGCTAGGTTATGCACCAATATGAATCATCATATACAACATTCAAGAACCAAATAAACCCCCATATGACCCTAAATTTTCAGCCAACATAAACCATGAATTTAGGGTCTTTTGTCCAAACAAAAATATAATCAACTACTTGATATCTTACTTTCAAGGTTTAATCACTAGCATGTTAGATATAACCTTGAAAGATTGGGGATTTATAACATCACCAAAAAACAGCCCCTTTAAGTTTGTTAAAGCCTCATAAAACCAATTTTACAAGAACAAATGAAACTAGTCATCCACATATCCGGCTCTAGATGCCAATGTAGGGTTTGTTAGACCAAATCTAGTTTAACCATTTAAACTTGACAATGCAGCGGATTAACACCTAATATTATCATTTGTAATCTGAAAATAAGGTTCATTTCATAACAACAAAAACCCAAGAACATAAGGATCTTACATATGTATTTGAACTAGCTATCACCAATAAATAACAACCAAATAAGCCATACATACTACCTTCCAAGGCTGCTGAAAAACGAGATATAGATGAGGAGAATGATGTTCTGGAACAGCCAAAACACCAAGAAGAGGTGTCCTCAAGCTTCCATACCCACAAGCATCAAGCATACACCATTCTTGCTAGGATATGAGCACCAAATCGGATCAAGGAGGCTGCTGGAACCTTGTTCCAGCCGTGAACAATCAACAAAGCTGCTAGAGCTTTGTTCCAGCCGTAATATCTTTCTTCCAAAAGAAGAGTGATGTTCTTGTGATCCTTTTGCATATGAGAGAGTGAGAGAGATCTGAATGGAGAGTGTGTGTATTCAAGCAAAGAAAAAGATACAAAACATAAGGCCAAAAGAACCCCTTAAAGGGGCGGCCGAACCTTTTGGTGTTTTGGGGTTTTCACCCCAAAACTTTTTAATCTTTGTTAAACTAATGATTTCAATAAGTTATGTAATTACCCTTTAATTATATAACTTATACACACACTCCTATTATTTGATGTTATTTAACCAATTTAAACAACATTGCAAATAATACTCATGAACAAAATATCCATATAAGTTGTTCAATCTCATATGCAACTTATTTAGAAAACCCATTTTCTAAATTGGTGTATTTATTTAATTGTATGATCATATCATCAATTAAATAATATTTGGTGTTTGCTAAGTTTGTTTTTGGGTATGACCCAACTTGGATCTTGACGTACTAACCACATCAATGTTCTACGTGTCTTGGGCATAAGGAATCCAACACCTTGATCACATCTTATGATCTTGACCTTGTGATTAGATTGATTCTTAATCTTTAAGATGAAATTCTTCAAAATCTCAGGAGTCTTATCCTTAGTTCTAAGGAAGAAGACCCAAGTGAATCTTGTAAAGTCATCTGTGATCACTAAGCAATAAGAGGTCCTTCCAAGACTCATTACACTGGTGGGGCCAAAGAGATCCATATGTAACAAGTGTAGGGGTGTAGTGATGGAGTTCCTTTCCTTAGGCTTGTGAGATACCTTATGTTGCTTCCCTTTCAGGCATGCAACACAATGGTCATAACTTGTAAACTCTTTCTTTGGTATTCCAGTTACCAAATCATTCTTAATTAATTTATTCATGTTCTTAAAGTTTACATGGCATATTCTTTTATGCCATAGGAAAGACTCATCACTATTGGCTTTAGACAGAAAGCCTAAAACTTCTCTAGAGGGAGATGTTTCTTGCAAATCCTATTTTACATGTTCCCTGTTCTTAGGCTCTAAGCAGGATATGCTCATGAGGAATGACCACACCAGGCTTGAGAACAATGCACTCATGTTCAGTAAAGAGCATGTTATGACTCTGATCACAAAATTAGGATACACTCAGAAGATTGTACCCAAGCTCTTTGACAAAGTTTACATTTTCAATGCTGAGCTTACATTTGTGACCATGCCCCTTCCAGAAATGTAACCACCTTCATCTCCTCCAAAAGCAACTGGTTCTCTATCAATCCTTTCAAAATTCTGGAGTAGTGGCCTATTGCCTGTTATGTGCCTGGAACAGCCACTATCAATGATCCACACATTTTTGTTTGTCTTCAGCTGTCCCTGCATAAAGAAAATGATTAGTTACATTTGGAAACCCAGGCCTTGCTTGTCTTGGGCTCAGAAACAGAAGGTAATGCAACAATAATAGATCCTATGGTTCTACTAAGGGAATCTTGAGCTGTTGTTGATGGGGAAGTCACTTGGTCTTTCTTAGACTTCCACACCACCTTTGGAGTCTTGGACTTGACCTTCAAAACTTCGGAACCTTTTAGGACTTTGGAAGTTTTCATGACTGAACCTTCGGAAGATTCTGCAAACACTGCAGCAGACTTCAGTGCTTTGGAAGAATTCCTTTCTTCCGAGACCAACTTCTCTTCCGAGGGTAATTTTTCACTTGCCTTCTTCTTAGACTTCGAGCTTCCGAAGGAAACAAGTTTTCCTTCCGAAGCTTGAATCTTCTTGAGACCCTTTGAAGTATTTGTTTTGGTCATATGGACAATACCTTTAGGATTGTAAGGACAATCCTTAGCAATGTGAGTGATACTTTCACACATGACACACACCATTTTCTTCTTCACAAGAGTCTTTTGCTGGGAACAAGACTGTCTTTGATCACATCCATTCTCCACCTTCATATTTGCAGATGCTGAGACAATTCTTTTAGGCTGAGAACTATTCTTGGAGTTTTATGGTCCAGGCTGTGCAACAGTGGTACACAACAGATCGGTCTTCTTCTTGTTACTGAGATGAGTTGAACAAGAACCAGAACTCTTAGGAGAAGAGTTTTGGTTGATGTCTTCAGTCCTTACCACTTCAAACCCTACAGATATGAAAACTTGTTTCTGCTTAGAGTCAAAAATAGCCTTAATCTCTTGAGCCATCCTTGCCTTTCTTTTGCTCTTTCTGATCAAGTTCTTTCTCATTGACTTGGTCATCACAGTCTTCTTCTTCTACTCAGAAGGATAGTGGCCCTTCTTGGAATCCTCCTCTTCCCTCTTCTCAGAGGAATTCTTCATTACCTCTTCTTCATCCTCTTCACTCATAGGATCTATGAGAGGAAGCTCATCTTCACAAGTTCCATACCTAGTCCCTGCCTGTTTTGATAACACACCTTGTTGTGCAAGGATGAGGATATCATGTTCTTGAAGGTCTCTTCTTCAAGAACACTCTTTTCTGCCCTAGCATTGCTAATCAAAAGCTCAGCCTAGCACTCACTCAGCTTGGTTATGAGATCTTTGATTTGAGTCCTAAAATCTGTGTGTTCATGTTTTAGAACTATAGTTTCGCTCGTTACATGTTTTGCTCAAAATGAATCAGAAATGAGCGAAATTGCCGGTGAATCTATAGTTTCGCACAGCGAAACTACTAGCGAATCAATAATTTTGCTGAAACCTAAAAACATAAAAATGCCCCACAAGATCTAAAAATATTTCACAAAAACTAGAGAAACTAAAAGAAAATAAAAGGATATAGAGAGATGACAAACATAAGAGATTTTGCGGAGGATCAAAGTTTGGCTAGATTGATGATATACTTGTCCTTTTAAACCCATGCCTTCTTCTTTTCAACAAGTGAACTGCAGCTTTTGTTATAATTTTTTTGGTTCGTTTAAAAAAAACTTAAATGACTCATTCCCCACAGACATTTGGCAAAAAAAACTGATCTTGTTCTCATGATGCGTTGAACAAAATGACAAACTCTACTTGATTATCCCATGGAGAGCACAACAAGAATCTTTTCAAACAAAGCACAGACCTTATAATTCTCAAACAATAAGAGCTTCAGGTCTATATTCACATATAACAAAGGAGATAATCAATTAGGCTTGATAGATGAGAGCTTCAGGTCTATACTCACGTATTACAAAAAAGATCATCATAACGTGTTGATAAGAGCTCTAGGTCTATACTTATGTATAACAGATGAGATCATCACTCCAGGTCATTATTTAGACATAGTAGAAGTTATAAGCATGTAATAATATACAAAAAGGAGCTTCTTTGACGCAAAAGGAGCGAGCAAGTAGCACTTGTTGAAAAAATGGGTAGGGGATTTGTCAAAGAAGAGAAATCACGTTCTCAATCATTTTTAGACAAAGACTTGAAACTTGTGAAAGCCAAGAATGTCAAGGGAGTAATCCGAATCAATAAGTTTCTTATTCTATTAGTTTAGCCACAAGATCGTTGTCTACTTCGCATTCTGGCTAAACCTATCATGCATATCCCAACACAATACTATTAACCTCCTTCAAATCTTTCATGAAGCAAACAATTTTATTTTAGAGAATTCTGTAATGAAGAGAAGAAAACATTTATTAATATCTCCCCTGAAATTTTTACGAATCTACAAGATTGGAGAAATTTCTAAGTAAAATTATAACAATCTATTTCATTTTATTTTATGTAAAATAATGAAAGGTGATAGAGCTTTTGATTAAAAAGAAAGAAAGAAAGACAACAAGAAAGGATTATGTACAAAAATTTCATGAGACCATTAAGAAAACGAGTTTTAAAATGATATTAATCCTAACATGGAGATCAATTCATAAAAGAATGTTTATCAAACATTTTAGTGAAAAGATAATCATTTTGATTTTCAGTGTCAATAGGAATAATATCAATAAAACCCTTCTCATAAGCATCATAGATTGCATGAATCCTTGCCTCGATGTGCTTGGTGTGGGAATGATGAATTGGATTATTTGCAATTCTAATGGCTGCTTCATTGTCACAGAATAATAAAGTATGGAGAAAATTGATTCCATAGTCAATCATCTAATGTTGCATCCACAGCACTTGAGAGCAACAGAATGAAGCAACAATATACTTTGCCTCCCCCGTGAAAAGGGACACAGTCGTCTGTTTCTTGCTTTGCCATGATACCAAACAATTTCCCAGATATTGACATCCTCCGGTGACCGATTTTCTCTTTAACCTGCAACCATTAGAATCATTATCAGAATAAGCATGCAAATCAAAATTTCCACCATAAGGATACCAAATATCTAAACGATAGGAGCCTTTAAGATAACAAAAGATTTGTTTGACTGCCTTCTCACGAGACTCCTAAGGGTTAGATTGGTATCGAGCACAATATCCTTCAACAATGGTGATGTCGGGATGACTTGATGTAAGATACATTAGGGAACTGGTCATAGATTTGTACTATATTGGACCAAAAGATTTCTCGTTCTCATCTGGAGTGAGGCATGGTTGAGCTGTGAATAGAGTTAATTCAGAAGAAGCGTCATCCATCTTGAATTTCTTCACAATCTCTTTGACATACTTCTCATGGTGAATAAGAATTCCTTCATGCTTTTGCTCAACTTGTAGACCCAAGAAAAATCACATCACGCCATCATGCTCATCTCAAAGCGACTTCGTATAACCTCCTCAAATTCCAAACATAGCTTTGGATTGGTGGAGCCAAAAATAATATCATCAACATAGGCTTGCACAATTAGCATCTTACCATCCACCTCCATTTTGAATAATGTCATATTGATGGTGTCGCAAGAGAAACCATTGCTCAGAAGATATTGTGTTAGAGTCTCGTACCAGATGCAAGGGGCTTGATGTAGACCATAGAGAGATTTATTAAACTTGAATACTTTCTCAGGAAAGTCTGTATCCTCAAACCCTGGTGGTTGACACACATATATCTCTTCATCAATATCTCCATAGAGAAAGGAAAATTTAACATCCATCTGATAGACCTTGAATTGCTTATGTGCGGCATGAGCTAGAAAGATTCTAATTGCTTCAAGACATGCTACAGGAGCAAAGACTTTCATGTAGTCAATCCATTCTTCCTTGGCAAATCCTTGAACCACCAAATGGGATTTATTCCTCACCATAATGCCATAATCATCGGGTTTGTTCTTGAGCACCCATTTCATGCCAATTGGGCATTTGTTCCTCACCAGTGTCCACAAGTTGACTTTCCTAAACTATTGTAGCTCCAATTGCATGGACTCAACCCAACATGGATCCTGAAGAATTGCATGAACATTCTTTTGAACAATTTAGGATATAAAACAAGAGAATAAACACATGTTTATCAAACCAGATTGACTCCATGTCCAAACTCCATGAGTGATTGATCCAATTATGTTATCATGAGGGTAATCTTTCAATGTTTTAAAGTCAGTGGTTAAGGGTAATGAATTAGATTGAGATAGGGTAATTGACTGAGGTTGTGTTGATACTCGAGAAGAAGATGGTTGAACAGGTTTAACAAGTGAGGGTGATGGAAAAGTTTGAGATGAGGTAGAGGTTGGTGTCGAAGAAAGAGACGCTGAAACAGGTGGGGGTGGAATGTCAATTAATGAAGAAGAAGAAGAAAATAGAATGTCAACTGATGTGGCATGGTTAAATGATGAATTATGAGGGGCTTGAGGAATAGGAGGGACATAAGGTAATGGATCTGAAGGAATAATGTTCGTTTGGACATTGGAGAAGACGCATCATCATCAAAAACTAGAAGATTGAAGGATTTGAAGACAGTATTGGAATCAAACAATCATGCAAGTTCAGTCTGAACATCAGAAGGATTAGATTGTTGCCAATCAACATAAAATGACTCCTGCACAATACGTCTTCTTTTGTTATACACCCGATAAGCTTTCTGAGATGATGAATAACCAACAAAGTAACACTCGTCTCACATAGCTCCAAATTTCATGTTCTGTGCCTGAGTATTCAACAAGGTACATGAGCATCCAAATGGATGAAAGAAAACAATCAATAGCTTCCTTTTATGAATACTTCATAAGAAGTCTTCATTTTATCTTTTACAATCAACACCCGGTTAAGAACATAAGAATCATAATTCACTGTCTTATCCCAGAAAATAACTAGTAAAGAAGATTCGATCAATATAGTGCAAGCAGCTTCTATAAGAGTGCGATTCTTTCTTTTAGCAACACCGTTTTGCTGAGGTGTTCTAGCATCAATGAATTCTCTCAAAATTCCTTTACTTTCATAGAAAGAATCAAAGATGTGATTTCTAAACTCGGTACCGTTGTCACTTCGAATAGCTATTACTTTCCTCTTGCTTATCATTTCAATTGAAAGAATTAACTTCTCCAGCTCTTCAACAACATCTCCTTTAGGTGCTAGAAATCTCACTGATGAATACCTTGAAAAATCATCTACACCAGCAAGGGAAAAAGATTTCTTAGCAATAGATTTAACACTGATTAGGCCAAACAAATCAGTATATAACAACTAGAGGGGATTAGAAATGCTATTTTCAAGTTTTGGTTTATGAAATTTCTTATATTGTTTTCCTTTTGCACAGACCAAGACATCTTTTAATGGTAATCCCCTAAGAAGATTGTTTTAACTAATTTATTAATATTTTTGAAATTAACATGGTCCAATCTACGATGCCACATGAAAATTCAAAGGTGGAAGCTTTAGATAAAAGGTAGGTGATAGTGGATGTTGATTCTTTAGATCCCATATCAAGAAGATATGTACCATTCTTTCTCGGGGCTCACATGAGCACCATCTCCTCAGGAAGAACAACCCCGGGTTTTAGAAATATACATTCATTGGAAAGAAAAAGAACCAGGATGTCTTTATCACTAATATGAGAGATGCTCAAAAGATTGAATGCAAGCTATGGCACAAAATTGACTTTCTCCAGAGTAAAGGATCCATTTGAGACCTCCCATTGACCAATCAATTTACCACCTTTCTTGTTTCCGGCCAATGCGACATACCTTCCATTGATGATGCCATAATTTGTCAACAAGTCCTTCAGCCATGTCATATGTTTGGAGCATCCACTATTAACATGCCAAACACTATTTATAGCTCTAGTCGATGGTTCCTACAAAAATAGAATGAAAAGATTAACCGGCTAAAACAGGTACCTATGCTTGAACAACTTTGGGATTTGGTGCAGATGATCTTTTGCAAAAGAAATTATTAACAAGATAAGTTGATCTACTACCAAAAGAATTCTTATGAACATGTCTATGATGAAGCTCAAGATAGTTATTAACTACATGATCATCCTTACCACATCTAAAGCAATGAGATTTTAATCTAGGTCTATTATGCCTCTAAGTCAGGAATTTTATCTATGTATATTTCCTCACCGCATTCAAACAATCTTGAATCAACATCACTGTAAGTCTTATACATATCTCTAGTTCTAATTTTTTTTAAGAATGGTTATTTACAATTGTTGATGCATTCTCATCTGAAGTACTTGTGGTTCTTGTGCCATTTGTGCTTGCACAAGAAGATGACATTACCTTTTCATTGGATTATGAAATATTAATCAGGGTAAATCATGGAATGGGATGAGAAAAAAAAATTTCAATACAGTTAATTTTAATTTGATCATTACTCTCGATAACAGAATCATTCACAACATCATTCACACAAGCATTAAAAGTATCAACATTACATCTGAAATCATTCAATAAAGATGTGGAAACATCACTAGAACACACAGAATCAATGTCTGAGATAGATTTTTGACAAAAGAAAAACCGAACTTAAACCAGAGCTATGATCTAAAACAGAACGTGAAGCTTTAGGTGTACTAATACTATTACATCCAAGCCCACTAGTCGGTCCATAATCGTACTCCTCACGCACATCCTTAGGATTATACCTTCTAAACCTGCAAACATACTGTTAGTATCGGTTGAATCAAATCATTGGAAGGGTATGGAACAAGCACAGGTGAATAATAATAAGTACTAGGAGGAGGATAAACCGAATCATTTTCATAACCCAAACCCGTTTTAATTCTAGCCCCATATTGTGATTTACACAAATCATCATGTTTCATTCCAGAAATTGCTATTTATCAAGCTTTGATTGATGTTTACTTGTTTCAAACTCAGCAAGTGCAACTCTTTCAGTTAAAGTCTTTATTTCTACATTTGTGTCTAAAACAATTGTTTTTAAGTGTTTATTTTCTTAAAAGCTTCATTTTATTTTAACAAAATATTTTGACTCATTTAGTTTAAGCTATTCATTATTTCATTTTAAGTCCTTTTCATTGTCAATCAACAAATTATTTTCTCTATATACACCAAATAACCTTATCTTGCAAGAAAAAGAACACATGTCTTGTATTTCCTCATAAGGGAGGCCCATCGCCACTTTCTCAACTACCAGAGTCTTTTCATATTGACACACTGGAGTACACTTCATGTTTTCCACAATAATGGATGCAGCATCATTCTTCTCTTTGTTATTCTCTTTTGCCTAGTTTCTTACTAACTCTACCTTCTCACCTTCATCTTCTTTCAAATCATCAACCATCAAATTAGCTGTCCCATTCTTCTCAACACACTCCTTCCTTTCATTCTTAACACCCTAAGATCTTCAGCTTCACTTCTAAATTCCTTGAAAAGATCAAACTCTTCCATATTATCCTCCTCTTTTATAACCTCAACAATAAGGGCTTGATTGATTTCTTATTTAGTTTCCTCAGTTTCTACACTCCAGTCGAAGCTTGATATCAAAGTTGTCTCTTTCTTTTGTTTACTTTCTTCCTTTTCTCCATTCAAAACTAGTCTTGGAACTCCAGATTTGCTTGGATCTATGACAACTGGCAATGGACGTTCTCTTTTGAAATGTCCTAACTGCTTGTAGTTAAAACATCTTACTTTGGATTTATCAAAACCAAACTTAGAGTTAGAATTTTGACCTCCAAAGTTCTTCCTTCCTATTCTTTCCATAAACCTTCTTGCTCTGAGAGTCAACATCGCCATTTGCCACTGAATATTAGTTTCTTTCAAATTATCCAGATAGACCTAATACATGTGTTCCATAGTCATCCCTCTCCCCTTTAGTTCACCAACCACCGGTGCCTTGTAGCTTTGCACAAACATTCCAAACAGTGCCATTGTCTCATATGGGATTGACCTTCCAAAAGTAGATTTTGAATTAACTTGATCTTTGACAGAATTAACACCACCACTAAGTTGATCACATGAGACATTTGTATTCACTCCTCCTTGTCTTGATGCTTGCATTAGTGAGCTTGCAGTAGAAGTAAGTAATGCAGCATGCTATGGAAAACTAGATGATGGCATCATGGACTGATTAAACTCTCTTTTCTTCATGTCTAATTCAAATGATTTAAGCATATTGATGATGTGCATAAGCTTGTAATCTGTAAATCTTCTCTCTTGTTTTAGCATCCTCACCTGTAGGCTGCATTGCGGTGGGAGTGAATCCAACAAGTATTCATTTGTTCACTATTAGAGAGTTTTTCATCATACTTCTTTAATGTGCTCGAGACAGTTAGAAAACGGTTTGTCAGATCAGTAAGACTCTTATTCTTATAACCCACAAATAAGCTGAACTCTTTCTCAACTTGAATACATTTGTCCTTCACTAACTTATCATTCCCGTCATAAAATTTACACAATGCATCATAAATAGACTTGGCATTCTTGTGCTCAGTAGAGCGGTTGTAAATATATGGTACGAGACATAGAGTTAAAGCTCCAAATGCTTTCTGATCCCTTTCAATCAACTTCATATCCTTTTCATAAAATGTGGTTGGGTCCTTGTTTTGAGAGACGATATCTCTAACAGTAACAGTCGGAATGTGTGGACTAGAGATGATTGATTCCCACTGATTATGATCCATGCAGTAAAAGAATGCTTTCATACATCTCTTCTAATCCTTAAAATTGTATCTATTTATTAGCCTCGGGGGTCTATCAGGTACCACACTCTCCAAATCAGCAAGGGTGAGAGTTGTCATCATAGACATGGTAGTTACATAGAAGAATCGGTAGTTTTGCTGGAATGCAGTAATGTCGTTGCTACTTTTGCTCGTAGTTTCAGCAACAGTTTCGCTAGCAAATTGGTTGATTTTGCTAGTTTCACTGACAGTTTCGCTCGAAAGTAGCTTGAATTTTCATTCAAATGTAAATTCGGCAACAATTTCCCTTGATGATGGACCACAAGCACTGTTGAACTTTCGTTCAATGATGGCACTTTCATAGAGTTTGCTGAAACAATCACAAAAAGCAAAACACTCGTAGTTTCACCGGTGAAACCTCATAGTTTCGCTAAATCAACTGTAATTTTGCTACATGATTTTGAAAAACTTTTTCAACATGAAATAATCCAAAATCACTCAAATCTCAAAGAACTTGATATCTGATGATTACCAAAGTTTTCACAATCAAGAAGTAATCAACTTCAATCCATTCCATATCAAATACACTCAAATTTGATCCGGAATTGATACACTAGTGATATTGAACTCAACCAACCAAAAAACCAAACAATCAAGAGCACAAAGGCTCCGATACCAATTTGTTGATCCAAATAGATTGAATCACAGTACAATTGATTTAATGAATCATTCAATATTATTAACAAACACACAATAGACACACTTGAAGATGAATAATAGAACAAAATTACTCAAAATAATTAAATCAAATCCAATACAATAAATAGAATAAAAGCTCAATGACATTTCAGGATAATTCTAGCTTACAAAATGCACTTGCAACAAGGATCAGACGAATCAGGGTTTTGCAAGGTTAATTACAATGAAAGAAATAAATTCTATATATAGAGTTGACAGTTTCGCTCATAGTTTCGTTGTCAGTAAAACACAGTTTCGTCCGGTGAAACAAGGAAGCTGACTTTGAGTGAAATTGTAGGTTTGCTCAAAGTTTCGATAGGTAGAAAAACTCAAATAACTAACATATTACAAAAGTAAACTAAAATTAACCTATTACATTTAAATATAAAGTAATGCTAATCTAAGGTGAATCCAACCTAATCTTGATCTTCATAGATCTCTTGGAATCAGTAACTTTCTTATCAAGGTAAGAAAGTTACTCAGAGAATGTCATGATGTGACATTATCTAACTAAGTTAAAGTCATTCGTAGAAGTTGACTTTATGATATCACTTACTGATTAACTTGTTGACTTGATGTACTTGTTGAAGTACATGCAAGTGTTGATTTTCCATAGAAGTTTTGCCTTCTATAGAAACTTTGTCTTCCGCAAAAACTTTAATATACTTCAATTGACTGCAAGTTGTTCATCCGAAGATCATTGATCTTTCAACAAACCCTTGACTTCATATGCACATAAGTGTTCTTTTGTAGAAGATCCTCGGATGCATTTTGTGTAAGAAATTATCTACGGAAAAATATAAATTTTCATCCATAAATATTTCTTACACTTAGTCAAATTTTAAAAAATTGACTAATCATGATGTTGATCCTATTACATTTAAATATAAAGTAATGCTAATCTAAGGTGAATCCAACCTAATCTTGATCTTCATAGATCTCTTGGAATCAGTAACTTTCTTATCAAGGTAAGAAAGTTACTCAGAGAATGTCATGATGTGACATTATCTAACTAAGTTAAAGTCATTCGTAGAAGTTGACTTTATGATATCACTTAGTGATTAACTTGTTGACTTGATGTACTTGTTGAAGTACATGCAAGTGTTGATTTTCCATAGAAGTTTTGCCTTCTATAGAAACTTTGTCTTCCGCAAAAACTTTATATACTTCAATTGACTGCAAGTTGTTCATCCGAAGATCATTGATCTTTCAACAAACCCTTGACTTCATATGCACATAAGTGTTCTTTTGTAGAAGATCCTCGGATGCTTTGTGTAAGAAATTATCTACGGAAAAATATAATTTTCATCCATAAATATTTCTTACACTTAGTCAAATTTTAAAAAATTTGACTAATCATGATGTTGATCCTGTAATGACATATACAAATCAAAACAATTATGGGTTAACCTATATATATATACCTATATATATATATAATGCATACATAAAAATGATTTTTCAAAAGAAATTATTACAAGAGATTGATTAAAGTGTTAAGCCTATACATAAAATCTAGACCTATTTTTCCTAGATCTAACATAAAGATAAGGGGAGTCTGCAACTAAAAGTGCAAAAACTATAAAAAATGCACCTATTTAGTTTCAAAGGTAAGTCACCTAGAATCTTAGCACCTTTCAAGGCAAGTCATTGATCAGCAACTTGAGATCATCGATCTCAAGAATAAGTTAGTTGGGAGACCTACTATTCAAACTCAAATAGGTACCCAAGAAAAGAGAGTGATGCTACCAAAAAATGGTGGACCTAACCCTTAGCTCCCCTGTGTAAGAGGGTGATGCTACCAAAAAAAGAGAGAAAGTCCTACCTATAATCACAAAACCTGGGATTTCTACCCAGAGTATGTTCATAGAGGCCTCACCATCCTCACTTGCAAATGTCTATACTTAACAACCTCCTTACGCCTATATTGATGTGGATGCCATGATTCAAAGCCTATTTGATTATGGAATCCTAAGGCTATGTCTATCGCATCCTATTCTGCTAAAAACACAATAGTAGGATGGAGGTATGATATGGATAAAAGAGACTCGATACTCTAGATCTCAGGGTGAAAAAGAAGTCTTTAGTTTTCATATCCTAAGATAATATAAGAGCTTTTCTCTAGTTGACCTATCATTTGCCAACCCAAGTAATAAAGAGGCAAGCTAAAAGGTTGACTGAGAGGATCTAGGAAAGGGTGATTGAAGAGTTCAAAAAGAGATCCAAAATATATAAATAAAGGCTTGCAGGCAAAACTATTAGTTAATTGGATATTGAGGTAGACCATAATATTAGATTCTAAGGGGAAAACTTGTTGAAGGCCTAGTAGTTGAACCTGTAAACCTTATGATAGGAACTGCTATAGCACCATATACCCTTCGTGAAGCACCAGCTGATGAAGGTGTCTCATAGCCTCTCTCTTATGAGAGCATGAGTGTTGCACCAGGTGATGAAGGCCAAAGCTCTCCACCTATAGTCATATAGACAGGTGACTGATAAAAGGAAGAAGATTATGACCTATGAGGAGATTAAGGAGGGGAAAATATAGAGGAAGAGAAACGCAAATGAAGAGAGTTCAAGTGAGACCCCTAGCATCATGCAAGCTACAATAAGGGCTACCCACGGCCAAACATTCAAGAGGATGAGTTGAGGGCATCCAAATTACAACATAGATGAGATCATCTCTCTTCCCTTGGATGAATTTATGAATTGTTTAATGCTGAAGTGTGAAAAGAGAGGAAGGAAGCTGAGGCTGCAGAATTACTCCATAAAATTAAGGAAGAAAGAAGAAGAAAAAGAATTTACAAAGCTCATACCCTCTCTCCAGTTCAATAAAGGGATGAAGTAAAGGTTGTGGCAGCTAAAAAACTCAGGTAGGTAGGGAACAATACAGGAAGAACATGATAACCTACTTGAATGCCATAGGCCTCTATTAGGCAGTAGACCTACTTCCCTTGTCATATGAATAAATTGACTTGGATCACCTCAAACAAATTTGAGCAAAAAGTATTGAAAGAACAAAAATCTACTAAGAGGAAGATGAGGGAAGAGGCTACAAAGTCAAGAGCCACTACCCGAGCCAAGCAAAACAAGTCTGCTGACATACTAAAATTAGTGAGCTTCTTAAAGTTATATGGGTTCTCTAAAAGTAGACTGGGTCTAATATGTCCATCCACTATGGATAGGCATATTGTAGTGATCAAGCAGAAGATAAAGAAGGGTGAGCCGGTTGACTTGCATTCTCCACCAAGTTAGGCTATACTTAAGTACAAAGAAAGTTACTTCAGAAGAATATAAATCAATGAAATTCACTAAGTATCAAATCTTCCGAAGCCAAAAGACCACTTCTTCCAAAGCCATTTATGAAATCTTCTGAAGCTTCAAGATAAAGTCTTATGAAGCAAAGAGAATAATTTCTTCTAAAGATATTGAAGACATGCTTTCTTTGACTTACTTTGACAAAATGATAACCCCATTTCCCTGCCATCTCTGAAGACTCACGAACTTATATTTCTACGTTTGTACTTTTATCCTTTTTTATTAGATAAGGATGTGAGCAATGACATATCATAGTCACTAGTCAAAAGGCAATCTGCCTTTTAACTTTGCATTGATCTTGTTGTCTAGATTAATGTTTCCAGCTGACCTTTATACTATGATCGTGTAGATACATGTATACCTAGTTTCTGAGCTTAATGTAAAATGTCTTTATTGTCTTACACATATGTAATAGAATGGGTAGTTAATGAAATACAATGTGTAGAGATTAATGAAGAGGCTGATGCAACCTAAGAATCCAAAGTCTATCCTGCAAGCTGCACAAGTGCAATGAAGAAGAATGCTTAGGAAGTTTTACACATGAAACATAAATATTCTAAGTGTGAAATCCTCCGAAGCCAAGACCAATATCTTCTGAAGCCAAATATGAAGTCTTCTGAAGCCTTAGAGACAAAGTCTTCCGAAGCTTCAACTTATGAAGACAGATTTCTTCCAAAGACTTTTAACACATGCTTTATCTAATGTACTTTTCCATTAACCTGGACACCTTTCCGCTGCATCTCTGCAAGGTCACCAACTTACATGAGTTGGTGAAAAGGTCCATCCTTTGGTAACTGTATATTGAGGTCTTGAGTCTGTAACTTTCTACTTTATGTACATTATCCTTTTTGTAATAGATAAGGATGTGAGCTATGGCATGTCATAGTCACTAGTCAAAAGGCAATCTGCCTTTTGACTCTATAATTGATTTTGTTTGTGTCTAGTCAATTGTATCCAACTGGCTTTCAAAGTATAGCCGGTTGTAGGATGTAGTATAAGTATCTCATATTCTTGTATCTTTCTATTATGCTCTGTAACACTTGTAATAGAACATAGAGAAAGCAATATACTGCATTCTTGAAAACCATACACTTGTGTCCTCTTGTTCTGTCTCTTATAGAACTTGTGTTCTTAGTGTCTTATTGTAGTTAATCCAGTCCTACTATTTGATTAAGTTTGGTTAATCTCCTCTTTGTGTTGTTGTGTTGTAATTGACCCCCTTCACCGTCCTGCATTTGGTATTAGAGCTTTCCAGCTCTTGATATAAGATCTCACCATCTTAAGATCCCTCACACACACAATACTAAACTTTTCAAATGGCATCCATTTCCAAGACTGATATGGAAACTGGAACCATGAACAAGTCCCCACTGATCACTCTTGATGAGTTTTATACCTAGTGTTTGAGAATGGAAGGTTTCATCAGGTCTCTTGATTTAAGAATGTGGGAGTCTATTGAGAATGGACCTTTCATACCTAGCACCCCTTCTGCTAATGGTGCTGGTATGATCCCCAAGGATGTGGCTAATTACTCTGATAAAGACAGGAAGAGAGTAGAGATTGACAAAAAAGCCATGACAACCCTTCAAACTGCCCTTCCAAACTCTATCTATAGAGGTTTCAAGAAGTGCAAAACAGCCAAGTAGTTGTGGGATGCACTAAAATGATGTATGAGGGTTCCTCTGAAGCCAAGAAGAACAAGAAGGATCTCCTGAAGCAGCAGTTGAAAACTTCACCTTCAAAATAGGTGAAACCATGATTCAGCAATACTTCAGGTATGTTGAGATTATGGATACCCTTATGGATGGAGGAGTTTCTCTTGAGAACAGAGACATTGTAAGGAAGTTCATGTCCTCACTTCCTAGGCAGTGGACACACTACTATGTGGTGATCAAGAGAACTGAAAATCTCAAAACTCTTACTCTAACAGAGTTATATGGGATTCGCAGTGGCTACCAGATGGAGATGAACATGCAAGGTTCATTTGGCAACCCCAACAATCAAATGGGTTCAGCCCTGCATGTGGTTGAAAAGGACAGCATAGAGCCCAAACATCATCTTATATGCTACCCTAACAACTCACCAAAGTGTCCTTTCATCACCTTCCCAGAGACACCAAGGGAGAACTACACTCATGGAAGCCCATTCCAAAGACAAGCTCTTCTCAGCTTTTGTGTCTTCTGATAAAAGCTGTGGCAACTCTCTTTTCACTCTTAAAGACCTGGACTGTATTCATCCAAATGATCTGGAATACATGTAAATATTCTAGCAGATGGCTCTTATCACTCACAGAGCCAAGAAGTTCTACAAGAGGACTAGAAGGAAGTTTCCAAGCAATGCAACCAGTGGAAAGTTTGGCCTGGACAAAGGCAAAGTCAAGTGTTACAATAGTAACTTTATGGGCCACTTTGCCAGAGAGTGTAAGGCACCTAAGACAAGTGGTGGCCAAACACAGTCCAGACCAAACTACACTAGCAAAGCTCTCCAGAATGAGAAGTCATAGCAACAAGCTGCTGTTGCTATTGAAGAAGAAGGCTTTGACTAGAGCTTTCAGGTGGAAGATGCTTCTCTAAACCAAGCATTGATAGTAGATCATGATAAAGCCAAGGTATTGGAACATCTCTGTACTCCTAAATGCATTGCTAAAGTCAGTAGATACAGGTCTTATAACTTGGAGATGAGATCTGACCTTGAGTTATAAAACATTTTAAAATCTGATTTTAGAATATCCGAAAATGATTATAAACTGAAGACAGAGGACCTAGAGAAAACCATTTCAGTTCTAAAACATGAACACACAGATTTTAGGACTGAAATCAAAGATCTCATAACCAAGCTAACTGAGTGCCAGGCTGAGCTTGTGATCAGCAAAGCCAGGGTAGAAAAGAGTGTTATTGACGAAGAGACCTTCAAGAACATGATATCCGCATCACTGCACAACAAGGTGTGTTATCAAAATAGGCAGGGACTGGGATCCAATGAGATAGCTCCTCCACACACAATCTTGTCTGTAAGACCTCTTAGGCGTGGAACTTGTGAAGATGAGCTTCCTCTTATAGATCCTATGAGTGAAAAGGATGAATAAGAGATAGTGAAGAATTCCTCTGAGAAGAGTGAAGAAGAGGATTCCAAGAAGGGTCACTATCCTTCTGAGGAGAAGAAGAAGACTGTGATGACCAAGTCAATGAGAAAGAACTTGATCAGAAAGAGCAAAAGAAAGGCAAGGATGGCTCAAGAGATCAAGGCTATTTTTCACTCTAAGCAGAAACAACTTTTCATATCTGCAGGATTTGAAGTAGTAAGGACTGAAGACACCAACCAAAACTCTTCTGCTAAGAGTTCTGGTTCTTGTTCAACTCATCTCAGTAACAAGAAGAAGACCTATCTTCTATGTACCACTGCTGCACAGTCTGGACCATCAAACTCCAAGAACAGTTGTCAGCCTAAAAGAATTTTCTCAGCATCTGTAAAGATGAAGGTGGAGAAGGGATGTGATCACATTGCTAAGGATTGTCCTTACAATCCTAAAGGTACTGTCCATATGACCAAGAAAAAGACTTCAAAGGGTCTCAAGAAGATTCAAGCTTTAGAAGGAAAACCTGTACCCTTCGGAAGCTCCAAGTCTAAGAAGAAGGCAAGTGAAAGTTTACCCTCAGAAGAGAAGTTGTTCTCGGAAGAAAGGAATTCTTCCGAAGCACTGAAGTCTGCTGAAGTGTCTGTAGAATCTTCCGAAGGTTCGGTCATCAAAACTTCCGAAGTCCCAAAAGGTTTCTGAAGTTTTGAAGGTCAAGTCCAAGACTCCAATGGTGGTGTGGAAGTCTAAAAAAGACCAAGTGACTGAGAATTCTTCATCAACAATAGCTCAAGATCCTCTTAGTACAACCATAGGATCTATTACTGTTGCATTACCTTCGAGCCCAAGACAAGCAAGGCTTGGGTTTCCAAATGTAACTAATCATTTTCTTTGTGCAAGGATAGCTCAAGACAAACAAAAATGTCTGGCTCATTGATAGTGGCTGTTCCAGGCACATGACAGGCAATAGGTCACTACTCTAGAACTTTGAAAGAATTGATGGAGGACCAGTTGCTTTTGGAGGAGATGAAGGTGGTTACATTTCTGGAAGGGGCATGGTCACAAATGGTAAGCTCAGCATTGAAAAGGTAAACTTTTTCAAAGATCTTGGGTACAATCTTCTGAGTGTATCCTAATTTTGTGATCAAAGTCATAACATGCTTTTTACTGAGCATGAGTGCATTGTTCTCAAGCCTAGTGTGGTCATTCCTCATGGGCACATTCTGCTTAGAGCCCCCAGGAAAGGGAACATGTACAGGATGGATTTGCAAGAAACATATCCCTCTGGAGAAGTTTTATGCTTTCTGTCTAAAGCCAATAGTGATGAGTCTTTCCTATGGCATAAAAGAATGTGCCATGTAAACTTTTTGCATGCCTAAAAGGGAAGCAACATAAGGTATCTCACAAGCCTAAGGAAAGGAACTCTATCACTACACCCCTACACTTGTTACATATGGATCTCTTTGGCCCCACCAATGTAATGAGTCTAGGAAGGACCTCTTATTGTTTAGTGATCACAAATGACTTTACAAGATTCACTTGGGTCTTCTGTCTTAGAACTAGGGATGAGACTCCTGAGATTCTGAAGAATTTCCTATTAAAGATTGAAAATCAATCTGATAACAAGCTCAAGATCATAAGATGTGATCAAGGAACTAAATTTAAGAACCAAATACTTGATAAATGTTGTGATGAAAAGGGTATTACAAGATAATACTATGCTTCTAGGACTCCTCAACAGAATGGTGTTGCTGAGAGGAGAAACAGGACACTGATTGAAGCTGCAAGAACCATGTTGTCTGACTCTAAGCTGCCCATCACCTTCTAGGCCGAGGCAGTCAACACTGCCTGCTATGTGCGGAACATAGTTTTCGTAGTCAAGACTCATGGCAAGACACCTTATGAACTTTGGCACAAGAGGAAACCAATCATTGGTTTTCTCAGGTCATTTGGATGTCCTTGTACCATCTTGAATACTAAGGATCAAATTGCCATGTTTGCTGAGAAATCAGATGATGGACATTTTATTGGATACTCTTCTCAAGCTAAGGCTTATAGAGTATACAATCTCAAAACTAAAATTGTTGAGGAGTCAGCCAATGTGACTTTCAATGAACACACACCCTGTGTGGTTGGTTCTGGTCATGATTGGCTATTTGATCTTGATTTGGTTACCAACTGTTTTAACAAATCCTGTGAGAATGTTTTAGGATCTGCAGGAAATTTAAATACAAGTGATCCTGATCCAAGATTTGAGCTAAGAAGACCTCCACTCACACATCTTCAGCTCCAGTTAGAACTACTTCTGCTAATGAGGTTCTATCAGCACTACAGTGACAAACTCAGCTAATACATATGGGGTGCCTTCAAATTCTATCTCAGAGGCTCCACAACCAAATAAGAACATCTCAATTGTGGAAGACAACAATGGTGGTGGTGATAGTGATCATGAATTTCCTGATGCTACTAATCACACCATAGATGAGAACATCAATGATGTCACACACTGCTTGGATCAAGTTTTTCTTGAAAAGTGTGTTGATGTGGTGGGAGAAACATCTATGCCAAATCTAAATTTCTCTAATTTAGATCTTTCTCAGCAACTTGCTGTGATCCCTCAACTTAGGATCCACAAGTCTCACCCCACCACAAACATCATTGGATATGTTGTCATAGGGGTAAGAACAAGAGGACAAACCCATGAACAAATGTTTGTCTTCACTCTTGTTTCCTATCCCAGATAGAGCCAAAGAAAGTTGATGAGGCTCTAAAGGATGGAAGTTGGGTTGAGGCTATGCAACAATAGCTGCTTCAATTCTAAAGGCAAAAAGTTTGGAACCTTTGTCCTCTTCCTTATGGGAACCAAATGGGTGTTTAGGAACAAGAAAATGATAGAGGCATCATCATCAAGAACAAAGCTAGACTAGTTGTTCAAGGGTACACACAAGAAGAAGGGATTGACTACACTAATGTCTTTGCTCCAGTAGCAAGATTAGAAGCTGTTAGGATATTCCTGGCATTTGCTGCATACAAGAACGTCAAGGTGTTTCAGCTTGATGTGAAGTGTGCCTTTCTGTATGGAGTGATTGATGAAGAGGTATATGTCAAACAGCCACCTGGTTTTGTAGATCCTGATCATCCTGATTATCTCTGCAAGCTTGACAAAGCTCTTTATGGGAGGCATCAAGCACCCAGGAAGTGGTATGAGACACTGTCTGAGTATCTTTGTAAATATGGATACAGGAAAGGTACTATAGATGGAACTCTCTTCATCAAAGGACAGGGAAATGCCATTCTGCTTGTTCAAGTGTATGTGGATGACATCATCTTTGGTTCAACTAATCCAAAGCTCTGTAAAGACTTTGAGAAGCTGTTGAAAGACAAATTTGAAATGAGTGCCATGGGGGAACCTAATTTCTTTCTGCGAATTCAAGTGAAGCAAGTTGAAGACGGCATCTTCATAAGTCAGACAAAGTAAGTTCAGGACATACTCAAGAAATTCAACATGACTGATTGTAAGATTGCTAAGACACCTATAGCTAAAACCACTCCCTTGGACCTGATCTTGAGGGGGAGTGTGTAGATAAACACTTATACAGGGCTATGGTTAGGTCTCTTATGTATCTTACTGCTAGCAAGCCTGATATTATGTTTGCTACATGTATTTGTGCAAGATATCAAGCCAACCCCAAGATGTCTCACCTCATCACTGTCAAGAGGATTCTTAGATACCTCAAAGGTGCCTCAACACTTGGTTTATAGTACCTAAAGAATCCTGACTTCAATCTGTATGCTTATACAGATAGTGATTATGGTGGTTGCAACATGACTGCAAAGTCTACATCTAGGGGATGTCAGTTCCTTGGTGTAAGGGTTGTCTCATGGCAATGCAAGAAACAATCGTGTGTCTCTGCATCAATTGCTGAAGCTGAATACATTGCTGCTGCAAGCTGCTGTGCTCAAGTGCTTTGGATTCAGAATTAGATGCTAGACTCTGGGTTAAACTTTAAGGAGACTCCCATTCACATAGACAACAACAGTGCTATCTCAATCACAAAGAATCCTGTGTAGCACTCAAGGACCAAACACATCAATATCAGGTATCATTTAATAAGAGATAACCATGAAAAAGGGTTAATTAAACTAGTCAAAGTTCACACAGATGAACAATATGTTGATCTGTTTACAAAGGCTTTTGATAAACAGAGATTTAAATATCTAATATCAGCTATTGGGATGATGAACTTTGAGTAGGCTTTTCTTAAAACTAATTCTTATTATTTCTTAAAATATGTGTGTCCTAAGTTGTCTAGTTCATCACTTTCATAAGCTCATGGTTTCTTTGGATGAAAATATCTTTTTGAAGACTTTCTGTAGATTTTTGATAATTTTTTATCCTTCAGAAGTTATGTATTTAACTTCAGAAGCAAATCATGCCTTCAAAATAAATAATTGTCTAAGAAATTTACCTTCGGAAGAGGTTTCAGATCTATCTTCTCAAGCTTAAATACTTGTCTCAGACACTTATTCATTTTTAGGACCATTTACTTCTGTAGAAAAATTAAATCTCGGACGCTTTGTTGTTTCATATACAAAGCAATCAAGTTTTAATTTATCTTCCGAAGCAAAATTCTCAAAACTCTCAGGAAATTCTTCCAAAGTCATTTTAGCTTCGGAAGCTTTTTAATTAAAACTTTCGAAGATAATTAACCTTCGGAAGCTTTTTAAATTCCAGGAAAACTACTTTCTGAGCAAAAGTAAACTACTTTTTCAGAGGTGGGACCGACATTCGGATTTCAAAGTTTATCCTCTTTCAGTAAACTTTATCTGAAATCCTTTTCACATTAAACCCAACGGTTTCCCCCTCTTTCTATCATCTGTTTTTCCTCCAAACCTAAAACCCAAATTTCTCTTAGAAATTTCTTTCTTCCTTCTTTCTTCATCTTTAAGCTACCTCTCAATGGCCAATCTCGCTCACAGAAATGATCCCAACTTTACCATGCAGCTACACATGCAACATAATCAGGTTGCTCTGTTAAGCTCTGAGAAAGATCCTCATTTCTCAGAGGTTTGTCGATTCTTAGCTTTGTTCAACTACTTCACCTCCCTAACCATTGATCCTCCACTCTATAAGGAACATCTACTTGAATTTTGGGAAACCTACCAGGAGGTTGTCATGGATGGGGAGAAGGCACTATCTTCCATATTGTAGGGGAGAACAGTCTTCATCACTCTGGTCATCATCAACATGCATCTTCAGTTGGATGATGAAGAAGGTGAGGTGTTCTTCCCGAAGGAAGTTGTCAATCATTCCTTTGAGCAGATGGGATATGAGGGAGATTTCTCTGTAAAGACCTTTAAGAAAGGGAAGATCTCATCCTAGTGGAGATTCCTGTTCCATGTGGTCATCCACAGCTTGTCAAACAAGCATGGTGGATGGGACCAGATTCTTGAGGATCTCTTCTTCATCATCCATGGAATGATTCAGAGGGTCAAGTTCAGGTATTCTCAATTTGTTTACACCAACTTCCTTGCTAACTTAAACTCCTTAGAATATTACATGTTTCCTAGATATATCTAGTACATTCTTAACTGTGAACTGGGCTCACAGCTAAGGGAAACAAGTAACATTCTTAAACTGGGACAGATGAAGCCGGACATCTTTAAGATACTGAGAAAGTCCACTGTTGGCTTCTCTAGGGTAGAAACAGCCATAGTCCCAAAAATGTTAGAGCTCATTGCTCAAGGTGACAACCTAGCAACACAAGCTAGTGTTGAACCCACACCTACTATTTCCCAACCACCCACTGTTGGACCAAAAGAACCAATGAGCCTGATCAGAAAAACCTCTAAGTCCCACAGACATTACAACTACTGAAGAAGATTACAACAGCTGAAAACATCAGCTGATTACAAGGTCTGAAGACAAAGTCTAAAGACAAGATTTGAAGATTTCTACTGAAAACAAAGTCTAAAAGTAAAGTACTGAAGACAAAGTCTGAAAGTAAAGAACTGAAGACAATGTCTAAAAGTAAAGTACTGAAGACAAAGTCTAAAAGTAAAAAACTAAAGACAAAGTCTGAAAGTAAAGTACTGAAGACAAAGTCTGAAGCTATTAGCTGAAGACAATGTCTGAAGTAAAAGTCTGAAGACAAAGACTGAAGACCAAAGTGATCAGTAGTTGTCACAATAGCTGAAGTTATTAACTTCAGTAGTTGTGATGGTTTTCCTTTTCAGTACTTGTAATTTACTTCTCAGTAGTTTATAGTTTCAGTAGTTTTAGATCAGTAGTTTTATGTTTCTGTACTTAGCATTCTCTGAGATGTGATCAGTTGTTGAGAACATTCTCAATAGTTTGCATAGTTTCAGTTGTTTGTAATAAATCTGTTAAATGTCACTATCAAGTGACATCAGTAGACGTCACATTCCTTATATAACGAATGTTGACCTAATTGTAACGTGTGACTTGAAGCCACCACGAAAGCGTATGAATGAAATATTCCTTTTGTAGAATTCTCTCTCTTTCTATAACCATGCACTATTCCATTGAATATCAATTGTGTTCTTGCAAAATTGTTTAATTCATTGATCGTATTCCACTGCAATCTACTCTAATCAATCAAACTTAGATCGCTAATCCTAACAAATGGTATCAGAGCTGGTTAATCATTGATCGATCTAACAATTGATCATTGAAACTGCTATTTCGATATCTAAGTTTGATCGAATTAGCATATTTGCAAGAATTGGTTATAGAGATTGAATTTCTGTTGCTTTCGGTTATTTGCTTTGAGTATTCTCTTGGTTCGTATTAAGTTTGATGTGTTTTGCACTAAATTGGTTAAAACTTAATTGAATTTGATTGAATCTCAGAATGACTACTCCTTCTAATGACCCTCACAATACTGGCTCCTCAACCAAGCCTCTGATGCTGGTTAGGACTGAGTATAACATATGGCAACGAAGAATGCTACATCACCTGTCTGTTAACAGTTCAGGTTGTTGGACATCTGTGGTACATGGTCCACACAAGCCTATGGTGAACAATCCAGAAACCAACCAAATGCTTCCGAAGAAGAAGGAACAATACTCGGATGAGGATCGAAAACTGTTTGAGATTGATGCTAAAGCTCATGGAATTCTGGCCATGGCACTGCCAAATGAAATCTATTCTGGGCTTATGCATCATGAAAATGCTCATGACCTCTAGAATGCATTGAAAGAACAATTTGGTGGAACAGACGAGGTCTTAGCAAACAACAGAGAAATCATTGCCCAATAATATGAGACGTTCTCTCATAGGAAGGGTGAGACACTGACTCAACAGTTTGAGCGTTTTTCTTGTTTGATCTCTGAGCTGAAAATGGTCAAACATGAATACACTAATAGCCAGATGAACAACAGGTTCCTCAGATCACTGCCTGAGAGATGGGACACATATACCATTGTCCTACGCTCTAGTGCAAATCTAGATAGCCTATCTCTCACCCAAATCCATGGGAAACTGCTTACATTTGAAAGAGAGATAGAGTAGAAAAGGAAACTGGCATCATCAGGAAAGCTCACTGATGACTTTGTACCAGGGAACACTGCCTTGGTTGGTCATGAGTCAGAATATGCTGCATCAGAAAGCCATTATGATGAGCATATAGATTTCTCTTCAAATAGTTCTAATCATGCATTTGTTAGTGTTGATAGTCAGTCAGGCTGTAATAGTGACAATTTGTGTTTCATTATGGATGATCTAAAAGGTATTGCTGATGATGACTTAGAAGAGATGGATATTCTGAGCCAAATGGCCTTGATTAATATCAAATCTCAAAAGTTCTACAAGAGAACTGGCAGGAAATTTCCAGGACTCTCTGGCAAAACCAAAGTTGGTTTTGACAAGAGTAAGTTGAGGTGTCACAAATGCCACAGGCTTGGACACTTTGCAAGAGAGTGTAGATCAACTGGATCTAACTCCTCTGCACCCTTTGTGACTTTTGAAGCAATAATTCACAAAACAGAGGGCAACATCCTGCTAGTTCTGGTCATCATTCACAACCTCTATCTCCTGCATATTTTGTCTCTCAGGATCCAATGCCATATCCATATCCCTGCTATTACATGCCACAACCAAAACAAGTTCAAGTTCCTATTGCATAACAACGTCAAGCTTTACCTGAGCCTCAACCATCTCAACCATCTCAATCAGAACCTCATCACAGCTTCTTCACCCCTAGTGCTATTGACTGGAGCAGTTTACCAGATGATCTTTCTGGTAATGAGCAATTATTTGCTAGTGATGGTCAACATGGTAGTGAACATCCTTTTGGGAGTCTTGCTCTCATGGCCTTGGAGTCTACTGAGGGTTCATGCTCCAATGCATCTTCATCACAGGTAACCTAGGTATCCTCTGAGGCTAAGGCCAAGCTATGTTCTGAATCTTGCATAGCTGCATTTATCTCTATTAGAGAGGCAAATGTAGCTTTAATAAATCAAAATCTTGTGCTTGAGCAAACCCTTTCCAAAAGAAAAGCTGAGCATGAGTCTGCTCTTAAAAATAAAGATGATGAGATTTATAAGCTTAAATGCCAATTAAATGATGAAAAGGCTAAGCTAGAAGTCATTATTGAGAACCACAGAGATCTCAAAGAAACACTTGCAGCTACCCAAGTTGAGTGTCAGCGCTGGGTATCATCCTGCAAGGGATTTGAAATGCTTCTCAGCAAGAAAACTGCTTTGAATGTGAAGTTTGGTATAGGTTACAATCACATTGCACCACCCACAGATTTTACTCTAAAATCAATAGTAAAACCTGAAGGTGAAAGTGATTTCCAAACCACATCATCATATGTATCATCCTCAAAAGATCTCCCAAAATCAGAGGATGAAATCAGTGTTGACCTCTCAGCAAATCAATTGCCTGATGAGTTAACTACTGATAAGCACATGAAGCTGAGTACCTCAGATGTTGTCCCTCAAAGTACCTCATGTACTAAAGGGCAATTCACAACATCTGAAAAGCATTTCAAATTAGCTGAAATAAAAGGATTAACAACTGCTGAGGAATCTATCATACGGTCTTTAAAGACTGATAGAGAACAACTGAAGAACAAGTCTTAAGTTTTTACAAATCCTTCTGTACTTAACACAAGTATTGAAAGGAGGAAAGTACTGAAGATCACACCTTCAGTAGTTTCCACTTCAGCAGTTGATCAATCCAAGATGAAGAACAAGCCATGTGACATATGTGGTAAGTTCAATAATCTTTATGATGAATGTTGGTACAAAAAGGGTTCCAAACTCAACAAAGATAAGCTCATTAAAAAACAGATGGAAGAAATGAAAAATGAGTTTGAAACCAAGTTTGTACCATAATCATCCCAATTTGATAAACCCAAGGCTTCATCCAAATCCAAAAAGAAGGATAGGGTTTATCATAAAATAGCTGATAGTGTTCCTCATGATAAACATCAGACTAAGTTTGTAAATTACAAGGAGGAAATGGTGGGTCACAAGAACTCATCAAAAACAAGTATTGATGTGTCACAAGAGCTGAAAGCTTTAGCTACAAATCAGACACAACTTGTTATAATGGTTCAACATTTGTTGGGGAGAGTTAACCAACTTGATGCACCTATGATCAAACCACTGAAGAGGTATTCCAAGCCCAAATCCAAGGAATCCATTTCAGCACCATCTCCACCTTCATCAGCTGTTAATCATGAGAAAGAAGTTATGGTTAAATCTATTGATGATAACAGACCCAAAACCAAAAAGGTTTGGGTCTCAAAACCTAACTAGTTCCTTGTGCTGAATGCAGGGTTCTTCAACATGCCAAAGTAGCATCTGGTATGTAGACAGTGGAGGATCTATGCATATGACTGGAAGCAGCTCTCTTCTTAATGACTACTCTCAAGGAAAGAAGGGATTTGTTTCATTTGGAAATGATGCTAAAGGTTACATCATTGGGAAAGGATATGTGTCAAATGGAGAAAGGACATGTTGCACTTTTCACAAGCCAGAACTGCAGAATTCTGTCTTCCATAGTTCTGAGGCTGATTGACAAGGTATTGGATGAACATACTCTCCTGAAAGCCAACAGGATTGGAAGAGTATATGCCCTGGACTTGTCAAAGAAGATTGATTTGAAGGGTCATCCTTGCCTGTTCTCCAAAGCCTCTCTTCAGGAATCTAAATTGTGGCACAGAAGGCTAGGTCATGTAAATCTCAAAAACATGAATCAGCTCATCCATAATAGTTTAGTGAGAGGTTTACCAATAAAGGAGTTCCACTGTGATGAAACCTGCACTGCTTGTTTGAAAGGAAAATAACACAAAGTCTCATTCCCTCCTATTGAAGAACCTAAGTCCACTGCCTGCTTGCAGTTACTACACATGGATCTATTTGGTCTTGTGAGAGTGATGAGCATGGCAAGAAAAAATACTATCTGGTAATTGCGGATGATTACTCCAGATTTGTATGGACTTTCTTCTTGCATTCAAAGGATGAGGTTGCTCAGACGATTATAAACTTTGTGTTGTATGTTGAGAAGCAGTATTCCCTATCTGTCAAGTGTATAAGAAGTGATAATGGAACAGAATTCAGAAACCATACACTTGATGATTTTTATCTCTCAAAGGGAATCAAGAGGCAGTTTAGCATCCCAAGGACTCCAGACAAAATGGAGTAGTGGAGAGAAAGAACAGGACTCTAATTGAAGCTGCAAGGTCCATGTTGGCTGACTCTGGTTTGCAATTGACCTTTTGGGCTGAAGCTGTCAACACAGCTTGCTATGTGCAGAACAGAGTTTTAGTACATCAGAGGTTGATGAAGACTCCATATGAAGTTCTACATCATTTGGCTCCTCTAATTTCATTCTTCAAAGCCTTTGGGTGTCCTTGTTTCATTCTCAACACAAAGGATCAACTCCACAAATTTGATCCTAAGGTGGATGCAGGGTATTTTGTTGGATATTCATCCACATGCAAGGCTTATAGAGTCTTCAACTGCAGAACAAAGATAGTTGAAGAAACCTTTCATGTGAAGTTCAATGAATCTCCTTAGGATAAAATTCCACAAAACCCCATGGAGTTGTTTGATCTGGACATACTGCAATATGTTCCTTATCAACCTCCAGCTGTTGCAGATCATGTGAATATATCATCTTCTGCATCAAGTCTTCTACCTGGTGGTACTGAAGATGATAATGATATCAGTACTCACCTTTTCAAGTTTAGTGATCAACTGTCTGTTAGGATCAGTGATCTATGTTGATTGATTGACGAGTATTGCAGCGGAATTCACACAATGAATTAGTCGATTCACAAGAACAAAACGATATTCAATGAAGAACAAAGACGGTTATAGAGAGAGAGAATATCTGCAAATATATTTCATTCAATATTCGCTTTCGTGGTAACAGAATGTCATAATTACAATTAGGTCGACAACTCTTATATAAGAGATGTGACGTCTGTTGATGTCACTTGATAGTTACATCTAACAGATTTATTACAACTGAAACACAACTACTGAAGATGTCAAAACAGCTGACTTCTTCTTACAAAAAGTTCCAAGTGTTATCAGTTGTTATAACTACTGAAATATAAAACTACTGAAACTACAACGACTGAAGAACAAGCTCTTCAGTCATTTTACAAAACTACTGAAACTAAAAATAGAAAACTACTGATATCACAAGTACTGAAGAAGTACTCTTCAGCAGTTGTGACAAACTACTGACGCTTCAGTACTTGATCTTCAGACTTTGACCTTCAGATGTTTCATCAGCTGATGACTTCAGTAGATATCATCAGCTGATGTCTTCAGTCTTTGTCTTCAGACTTTGTACATCATTGTTGATCTTCAGCACTTGTAAACTCTTCAGCTGTTGTACTTCAGTACTTTGGTCTTTCAGCTTCAGCACTTGTGTTCTTCAGCTGTTCAGCTTCAGTACTTGTGTTCTTCAGCTGTTCAACTTCAGTACTTGTGTTCTTCAGCTGTTGTACTTCAGCACTTTAGTTCTTCAGCTGTTGAAGTCTTGAGCACTTGATCTTTAGCTGTTGAAGTCTTCAGCACTTGTCAAACTGCTGATGAAGCTTTCAGCAGTTGTTGTGATACCATGTGGGACTTAGAGGTTTTCTGATCTTGGCTCATTGGTTCTTTTGGTCCAAAAAACTCCCCCTGAACCAATGCAGCCAAACCTCTAAATTATTTATTTTCCCACTTATTGTTGGAAAAAGATTGGTCTTTTTCCTTCTTGATCAGTAGAGAAGATGACCCATGTAAGCTCCGGCCTGGGAAGAAATCTCAGATATTTTTTTGGAAAGGTATGAATGGGAACTTTGTTTTGGGGAACTGGACACAGAGTTGTTATCCCATTCATGAGATTTACTTCCCTATAATGAGTCTGTATGACTCTCGAACATAGGCCTCAAGGAGAACAACTTGTTCCTCCTTGGAGAGTTCTTCTACTCCACCTTCAAAGAAGAACTCTGGACCATAGTACTCAGATAAGTACTTCATGGTCCTGCCATTTTTCAGCTCCACTGTAGTTACCTCCCTATAGAAAAATTCATCTGGATGGGTGCCTTCAAGGAGTAACTGGAGCTCATTCTTCTTGATGTCTTCAAGCTTTTTATGTAACAACCCCTTTTTAATCATCTTGTTTTCTAGTAAGGCTTGAGGGGTCATCTTTGCTTGATGAGCTTTCTTGAATTCATCAATTATTTCCCAAGGTGAGACTACAATGGCCAACATGATGGTAGAATCTATTGTTTTTCTAACCTGGCCATTGTATCTGTGTGGAATAGTTCTTTTATGGATTCTAGAACTCACCCTGGGGTCTGGCCATACTCTCACTCTCTCCTTCTGATACTGAAATGTGTGTCTGAGAGTGTACAGCCTCTGAGCATGCCCTTTCATGGCTTGTATAGATGATGACTGAGGAAATTCCTTGTCAACCATCTTCAGTAGTTGCTCATCATGCTGTTTCTGTTGTTCTTCATCTTCTATCTTGACTCTGACCATTTCCCTTTGAGAGTCAGGTGTGATCATGGGTTGACTTCTGGGTTTTGGTAGCTTTAGAACAGCAGAGAGTGGCAGACTATCATCTTCATCCTCTTCTTCTTCTTCTTCTTCCATCCTCAGCACCCTTCTCCTCCTTCTAGGTGCATCACTGGATGATGGTTGGTTGGTAAGGTAATTGGTTTTGAAGAATGAGGATGTTTGGACATTGGCTTAGAGATTGGTTTGGAGATTTGAGGGGTAGGCTGTGTTTGAGTGGGTGGAAGGAAGGTTGATCCAGCATCTTTGTAGTAAGTTTCGCCTTTGTAAGTTTAGCCATTTCCAACCTTTTACCAGCCCCAGCCTCATCAAGGGCTTCAACAATAATCCCCTTGTGGAATTGCTCAGACAGACAGATTCCAGTGGCTATAGCCAGAATACTGTCCCTGGTCCACGAGCGAATCTCCATTAAAGATCTTCCTAAGTATTTTGCAATGAAGCGGATCATTATCTCCAATCTCTCTTTTTCCAGAGCATCATACCCAGCCCATCGGTTTTGAATCTCTTGCACTTCCACCTTCTGATCTCACTATCCAATGTGGCTGTATCAAACCCTTGCCTGAAGAGTTGTTCAATTATTTTATCCATGGATCGGCTGTGTGTAGTATCAGCTTCTTTTACCAGCTCTTCCAAGGATTTGTCTTCAGCAGTAGTTGATCCTCAGCACTTTTCTTTCGCTTGTAAGTGAGCAGTGGTTGCTTTTCTTTCTCCTCCTCTTGGGCTTGCTTCTCTTCCTTCACTGCAGTACTCTCCCCCTTTTTGGATGCATTGGTGGAAGGGGTTTGTACCGCAGAAAGTGTCTTTTGCACAGCATCATCAATCAAGGGTTGTAAAGTTGAGGAAAGCCTCTCATCAATGGCTTTAGTCAAAATATCAGTGATTATGGGTGTGATGAGAGGGAGGGAATTTTGAAGTACAGCACCTATTTGCTCAGGAGGGTTCTGTTCCTGAGAAATAGGGCCTGAAGCAGAGGCAGGTGGTTGAGTTTGGAGTGGCTCAGTGTTTGGGGAACCTTCAACTGAAGGTGCCATCTGTGGGTTGGTGGAGGCAGATGGTCTTTCTCCTTGTGAGAGTTGGTCAAGTAGGTTTTGCAGCCTACTGACTTTCTCTTCAAGGATTGTGTTCTGGGCAAGAACATCGTAGAAAAAGCCCAGGTCATCATCAGCCGAAGCTGAATCACCTGACCTCCTGCTTAGAGCAGGATTTACATGCACTGGGTGTAGACCAGTTGTTGCATGTGCCCCTTTTGCTTGGTATTAGGGACTTCCCGCCTCAGGACAATGTCCATCATCAGCTGTTGCCTCTAGTGAGGTCTTAGTAATGTTACCAGCCTCATTCTGATCAGGTGCTGATTCAGAAGAGGTGGCAGCCTCACTAGATATTCTAATCTCCTTATCTACACCAGGAGATAGAAGTGGTAAACCTCTGTGCTGTGGGTTCTCAATTGCACTGTGTTCCTCCCCCTCAATTGTAGAGGTGTTCCCAGTAGTAAGTGGTTTCTGTGGAAGGGGTGAGGAGTGCAGTTGAGTCAGCACTTGTGCAACTATTAAAGTTGGGCTGTGAGGGGCGGTTGTATGGGGTGAAGGGATAGAAGCAGTGTGCACCTGGGGAGGTTGGTGCTCTTCAATGGCAATCCCCTCAAGTGAGGAAGATCCCAGATGTGTAGGTACCCCTTGTGTGGTTGCTGCAGGCTCCTGTTGAGAGGAATCCTGAGCGGCTATGGCTGGAAGAGTAGAACATGTAACACATCATTCATTAATAAATAATGAAGATAGTTTAATAATAAATATATACATAAACATCCAGTACATGAGTTTAATACATGATTCAATTACACAAAAGTTCAAAATACATAAACATCTAATCATTACTTTGATCTTAAATCATGGGTTCTTCAACTGGCGGGACCGAGGATGAGGCACCCTGATCCTGAGCTTTCATGGATCGTCTCTCTCTTCCTTGAGTGGAAGCAGATGCATCAACATCATCACCCTCGTCATCATTTATGCTCTCATCCTCTCCCGCATCATTATCTCCTCCATCATCATCAGTATCATCCTCATCATCATCATCATCCTCACCATCGTCATCATCCTCACCATCGTCATCCCCTTCTCTAATCTTTAGAGTCTCATCCTTGGAAGCCTTGATCCTCAGCATGAGCTTCTTGTTCTTTGCCTCCAAATCCTGTATCCTTTGTACAAAGGATGTCTGCATCTCATGTAGCTCTGTGATCTCCTGACTCTGAGCCTCAATCCTTTGGGCTTGGGAGACATTGAGCTCCATCAGTTTATTAAGCTAAGTGGCTCTCTACACATCCGTCACCAGCGGCTTCAGTACTAACCGGTTTAGGTTAGCCAGCTGCTCCTCCAACCCAACGAATGGAAAAGAGGATCCAAAAGTAGGTAGGACCTGTGATGAGGTCCCGGCTCCGTGAGTTGTGGTGGTGGTAGTGGATGTAGAGTAGATGGGTGGGGGATATGTATGGATGGTGAAGGGGTGGCTGTAATGGTGACAGGTGGAGGTGTGGTAGTCATGGTGGGTGGAGTGGTAGTAGTGGTGGTGGGTGGAATGGTGGTAGTGGTGGTAGTGGTAGAGGTAGTGGTGGTAGTGATGAGTGTAATCCTCCTCCTCTTAGTCTTCATCCCATGGGGCTGAGCCATCCTTTTTCTCCTCATATCCTTTAAGGAGGATGCTCCCTCTAGGATGCTGCTGGGCTGATCAGGGGCATAAGTGGGATCTATAGCAGTCTCCCCAGACTCGCTAGGGCGTCCTCCAACCTCCCGTATACCTCGTTCAGTGGCAACCACCCTGCTCCCCACAGTATGAGTTAAAGGCTCCTCGTCTGTCTCCTCCTCCTCATCAGGATGAAAGTCCTAATGGAAACCAGCTGACTCTACTCCACCTTGGGTAGATGATGGAGATGCTATATCAGCAGTGGGGCCCTCCATTGGGTGGGCCCTGCATCTCCACCATCACCACTATCATCATCATCGGAGTCATCATCCGGGAGCACAATCTGCTCGACATCCGAATCAATGTCCTCGTGGCACCACTTCCTCCTAGCGGGCGCCACATAATCCTCTCGGGCCAGATGCCCGGACAACCTCCTGACAGGGGGCTTTACCTGCTTCCCCCTGTACACCTTCATACGGCCTAAGGAGGTATCGTCCATCACCTCAAGCACTACTGTGTCCTCCTTCTCATTGGGCAGCGATGGTAGCTTATGATCAATGATCATCTGAATAAATCGAGGGTAGATACTATAGATACATGTGTCCTTAGTTTTTGAACATAATGTAATATGTTTGTATTATCTTACACATATGTAATTGTACGGGTAGCTAATGAAATACAATATGTGGTTGTGCTTATATAATGTTGAATATTTCATTGGTTGGTATGTAATAACGCTTATTGACTTAACTATATAGGTTGTGGTTGTTTGAATAATATCTAAATCAATTAATGACTATGAAACATATTCAAACTTAATCATGTGAAGTTCTCATGCGATTGACCCATGCTAATGGACCATACCCATGAACAACTTCATGCTAATGAACCAGTCGTACGAATGAAGCAGGAGACTAGATCAGTCACATGATTGAAACATAAGATTGACTCAATCACACGACTAAACACTCAGTCGTGCGAATGGATCAACCGCATGACTCAATCGCACGACTGAACCATGCAAATGATCCAGTCGCACGATTGAGAAACCCTAACCTATAAATACCATTTAAATCGTGGAAAAAACGAGACACTTTGAATAATTCGATACCCGGACATACCCTAGCCGTCCAGGGACCTCTAGTAACCTGTTCCAACTTCATAGATCATAGTAGATCGATTACTAATCGTTCTTAACGTTTAGATTCAATCTTTAATTGATTCTACGTGTTTTCTCACTGATTGGATCGCCAATTAAATAGGATTCCACACTATTTGATTCGGAATACACGTAAATCTGTTAGTATTCATCCAGTACACGATCCCAACACATACAAACCCCTCCTTCCCCTTCCCCTCAATGTTCTCCACCAGATAGGTGAAGATCATCCTAGAGAAGCTGAATGGGTGGTTCAGCACCAACGCCACGTAAGATTCTGGATCTAATTGTAGCTCATTGAACCCTCCTTTACGCGAAGCTATGCACTTGAGCAGCACATGGGCAAGGTACTTAAATTGGGGGCACAGGTTGTTCTTGTTGAGCACACCTGCATTGATGTCCCTAGACTACTTAGCCCTCAAAAAGCAGCCTCGACCGTAAGTGGATGTAATCATGTGGGGAAATCAGCGTCATCTCCACACTCTAAAACAGTCCTAAGATCATCCTCTGTGATCTCAATGGCATGGCCGAATATCGAGCTCCTGATGCAATGGGGCTCAAAGGACCTGTCCACAACAGCACTTTCCTAGAAAGCCTGTTGGACTGTGCGATAAGGAGTACATGGTGTCGAGATGGCTCGAAATATCCTAGATCTTCGTAGGAATATGATGATGCCCGAAAACTCTACAGCATTCCTGGAAGTCAAATCCAGGTGAGCACATATGTTGTGCTTAGTGCTCATGGTCCAGCGACTCGTCATCTGTTACACAATATAGATAAACATTAGAGTGTGTAAATGAATAACCATTTGAATTTCTTAACTTGAATCTTTCTGTTATGTCGTGCGAATGAATTGCGCAACTGAGGTTTAGTCGTGCGATTGAGCTCATACGCACGACTGAGCATGCGACTGGGCTTAGTCGTATGCTCTACCATGCGTTGAACCAGTCACACGACTGAACTCATTCACATGGTGCAGTCGTGCGATTGTGCCATTCTCCCATCTCAGTTGTGCGATTGAGCCATTTGCCGGCTCAGTCATGCGATTCAAGTTCATCAGGGCGCCCATTCGCATGACAGACTGTTGGTTCATTCAAATTTAAATTTTGAGCAAATCGTAGTGATAGACGTCGTGGTATGGCTCATTAGTCTCGCAAACACCGAACATAGCTCCTAACAACCTTTATTTTAACATTTAACTTAGTTTTATCAATTTATTGGTTAAACTAGTCTCGATTAGTTTTAGGGCACAAATTCGAGTGTCTTGGGCACAGATTGTTGAATCTTTGGAGAGTAGAACATCGCGCATTACCTAGACCATCGCGGGAAATCGTTAGAACACAACAAATAGCAGTTTAGAGCAATCAGACGAAAATCAAGCAGAGTTTCGTTAAGTCATGCGATAAACAAGAGCGATTGGGGGTGAATAGGGTTTGCAACCGACTCCCCCTCTATTTATACTAGGGTTCTCTCCAGTTGTGCGAGTGGACTTAATCGCACAGCTGGTTCGTACGATTGAGTCTCAGTCGTGCGACTGACTCAATCGGTCACCTTCAGTCGTGCGACTAGGTTTCAGTCGTGCGACAACCCCATTAGGTTGCTTCTATTTGTGCGATTGGTTCATTTTGATGATCCAATCGCATTAATTCACCCATCCTAATGGTCCAATTGCACGTCTGGGCCATACATGTGGCTTAGTCGTGCGATTGGGCTCATTCGTATGGCCCAATCGTACGGCTGGTCTATACTTATGGTACAATCATACGAATGGCTCATTCTTATAATTTTGACTCTGTGAACATTTTATGTTTATCCCTTTTTAACACTTGGTAGAACACTACGAGCATTCGATCATCTCAGACATGATCGTTTTAACTTTGGAAATATTTGATCACCTCAGACGTGATCCTTTTAACAGTAAAACATTTTATCACCTCAGATGTGACCCATTGACATTTGAAAACACGTGTGGTCACCTCAGACGTGACCCATTTAAGTGATAAAATCCCAGATAAAATTCCACTATATAGTCCGGCAATTAAAACTAATTTGACTAAAAATTGAAACAAAATGAAACAACTATAACCAAAAGATAAAACTAAACATATTTTTGTGATTTTGTGTGAGGTGGAAAATTTAAGATAGATATCTAGGAGATTTCTTTCTAGAACAGTACAACTTCAAGTTATTGTGACCATAACTGGAACGATTCATTATGGAATCATACAGGTAATCAAATCATTCAGGACGTGTTACCAAAATCTTTTGATGCTAGATTATTATTTTCATCGAGAGTCATTAGCAAGTTTAGGAAATCATACTAGTTCTATAAGATGCACACATTGATTGGACTTTCAAGAATTGCCACCACGATGATTGTCAGTATAGTTTTTCACTTAAATCCATACACAGACTTTTGACACAGATTGGTGATACACTAGGTTAATTATTTCAACCACCATTTGTGGATCCTACGGTTATATGGTAATCAACATTCCTCAGGAGATTTTTTAGCGGTCTACGAGTATTTTGACAAGAAGAAAACTATTCTCAGAGCTTTCAAAGAGAAGCCAAGCCTCAGGTCAGTGCCACCGCACAGCAGAGAGGCGGCAAACAACAATGAATTCTAGAATATCTAGGTTATGCTTATCCTTAGGTCAGTGCCACCGCATAGCAGAGAGGCACACAACCTATCTTCTTGTTAGAGCATATATTTTTTCTTTTTGCACTAACGCACCAACAACATTTGTTATTAGCTTGATTGCGTTTATTTTCATTTTTTCCGTGCTTTGCTATTTTTGTGGTCATCTGCACACACTTGTGGCATTTATTTTCTCGTTACCCCTTATTGAAAATAATTGTTTGTGTTAACGAGTGATAAGATGGGAACCCATAACTAGTTGAACAACTTAGTTTGAATTGAAGTCACCAAAGAGGTCTAATCATCTATTGTGTTGAATCTACCGACACATCATGTAGTGGTCTAATAACCTCTAGATCTACTTTCTTTGTGTTACCTTAGTAGTAGCCAGTTTTACTATCATTTTTCTTGTTATATTGCTTAGACTTCTCAGACTTATACTTTGAATTTCACATCTAATTCAATTAAATCTTTTAAAGTACCAAATTCTTTGTTCCTGTGTACTATCATTTTCCATAGTTCTTGAATCGGTATCACAGATATGATCTCATTTCTATCAGCTAGCCTGTCCTCCTCCCTCGGTTTTTTTTTGTATAGAAATTAGAACAATATAGAACAACTAAAATTAACACTAACTTCTTAACCTATTCTCCCCCTATAATTCTAAAATCGAAAATCTTTTTGCTGTTTTTGAAATTTATAAGATAGGAAAATGAAAAAAATTAAAATAAAAATAAAAATAAACACAGTGTCGGACTACACGTTTTCATCTTCTGAGATTACGTAACTTTTCTTTTTCACGCCATTAACCTCTAAGAGATATAGAAATCTCGGTTTATCAAAAGATTTTGTATAGAGGTCGGCATGTTGAAAATCCGTATTATTTTAACCACATCGATTAAATATTTTTCAAAACAATCACGTATAAAATGATATTTAATCCCGATGTGTTTGGTTTTAGGATGTTGGACCGGATTTTTAGTTATAGCTATCGCAACAGAGTTATGAAAATATATAGGAGTATTAGAGAATTGCAAACCATAATGCTACATTTGCTATTGAATCTAGATGATTTGAGAACAGTAACTTGCAGCAGCAACATATTCAGCTTCACAGGTTGACAGAGCAACCGATGTCTAGTTCTTACATTACCAGGTAACTAATCTCCTCCCAAATAATTGACATCCTGCTAATGTTGACTTGTAGTTCATTTTGTAACCGCCGTAATCCGAGTCACTATACGCCGTAAGCTCGAATTCATCATCATGAGGATACCACAACCCTAGTGTTGGTGTACCTTTCAGATAACAAAATATCCTTTTAACTCCAATTAGATGGTTAACTTTCGGTTTAGCCTGATATTTGGAGCATAGAAACGTCGCGAACATGATATCAGGTCGTGAGGCTGTGAGGTACATGAGGGATCCGATCATTCCTCGGTATATGGTGGCATCAACCAGATCGCCACTTTCGTCGGGTGCTACATCGTGGTTTGTAGCAAGAGGAGTTCCAGCTACTGAAGCATTCTCCATATCGAACCGAATGAGAATACGTCTACATACTTGGTTTGATGTATGAAAATTCCCTTAGGTGTCTGATCCACCTGTAATCTGAGGAAGAACTACATTTCTCCCATTGCACTCATTTCGAACTCTGCTTTCATTACTGTTTCAAATTCTTTACATAACTCTTCGTTTTTGGATCCGAAGATTATGTCATCAACATAAATCTATACAAGCAGTAAGTCAGCATCTTTTTCTTTGATAAACAGTGTACAATCAATTACTCCTCTTCGAAACCCGTGTTTCACAAGATGAGTTGAGAGTTTCTCGTACCATGCTCTGGGGGCTTGATGAAGCCGTTTAGAGCCTTGTCTAGCTTGTAAACTCTGTCCTGATGATATGGATCCTCAAATACCTCGGGTTGATTGACATACACTGCCTCTCGAATTTCACCATGAAGGAATGCACTTTTCACATCAAGTTGATATACTTTAATCTTCATATACGATGCATAGGCTAGGAAGATATGGATGGCTTCCATTCTTGCCACGGGTGCAAATACTTCATTGTAATCAATACCCTCGACTTCTCAAAATCCTTGAACTACAAGTCAAGCCTTGTTTCTGATATGACCCCTTGGTCATCCTTCTTGCATTTTAAGACCCATTTCGTGCAATGACCTTAGCACCTTTAGGTCTATCCACTAGAGTCCACACACCCAACTTATTGAATTGAAGAAGTTCTTCTTGCATGGCACTCACCCAAGCCTCATCATTCAAGGTGCCACTTACATATTTTGGCTCAAATTGAGACACAAAACATCGATAAGCTCTATCATGAAGGTATCATTTTTCCGTGACTGAGGCATAATCAGCTAAGTATAGCTGATTTCGTGTCTGTACTCCCGATTGTACATCCCCTATGACATTGTCCAGAGGATGATAATCATTAAGTCGTGACCCGGGAGTGGTGGGAACAGTTACATCCTGACCTAGATTGTGAGTTCTAGAGTCAGAATCTGTAGTTGTTAGAGTTTGAGGTTTCGAAGTGTCAGATACATCAACATCGGATGCAGTGTACTTGTTGTAGCAGGAACCTGTTCCTCGTGTTCCACCTGAACATTCTCCACATCTTCATCGTCAGAGGAGTCACTAACTTCTGGTACTCCCCCTGAGCTGCTAGAAGATTGGCCTTGTGAACCAGATGCTTTCGAGTCTCGGGGCGGTGTGTTTAAGACATCATACATCATCTTTGTAGATAGCTCATCATCAAAAGGCGTGAGAGGAATGTTGAAGGACTTGAAGAATCCATCATAATAAAAAAAGGCTGGTCCTTTTCCTGCAGGAGGGGTGGTGTATCTCTGAACATCGACGTTGCACCACACTTCTACTTGACCTGTTGAGTGTTGTAAACCCTCTTGTTCGGTATGTTATATCCTAGAAAAATCCCTTCTTCAGCCTTTTCACTGACCTTGCCGGATTGATGTGTCTTCAACAACGTACATTGTGCCCCAAACGGTTCGAGGTACTCCAGATTAGGTTTACGTCGTTGTAGCAACTCGTAACACATTTTTCCATGTCGTTTAACCACCGAGACTCGATTCAAAGTATAACATGCATTGGCCACTGCCTCGTTCCAGAATTGGATAGGCAGTTTCGAGTCTGCTAGCATCATCTTGGAAGTCTCTATCAAGCTTCTGTTCTTCCTTTCAGCAACCCCGTTCATCTATGGAGTGTAGACAGATGTAACTCATGTACAATTCCATTTTCTTTGCAGAATGCCTCCATCCACTGATTCTTGAACTCTGTTCCGTTGTCTGAGTGGATTTGACGTACCTTTAACTTCTATAGAGATTCCAAAGTGGTCACAAGTTGTTTGAACGAATCAAATGTTTTTGATATTGATTTCAGAAACATCATCCAAGAGAATCTAGAGTAGTCATCGGTGACTACATAACAGTACAGATCCCTAGCAATACTCTTGGTGTTCACTGGACCGAATAGATCTATATGTAGATGTTCAAGAGGCAATTCAATAGAGTTGACATTCTTTGCCTTGTGAGATTTCTTGGTCTATTTTCTCTTCTTACACGCAACATAGAAATCCAAAAGTTAAAAGTTTTTTACATTAACTCCATTGACCAAATCATTTTAAGTGAGATGATTCATCTTCTTTGGATTTATGTGTCCTATCCTCCTATGCCAGAAGATGGAATATTTCTCAGTTGCCTTTGACAAGAATCATTGGACTTTTTTATTGGTTGTTTTGACCTTTGTTAGATCCAAGACATATAAATCATTGTATCTTGAAGCTGGCATTAAGACCTGGTCTTCAGGAATGGTGTATTCCTTCTTCAACATGTAGCGCTTCTTGTTGTCAAAGACCACCTTGAAACCTTTGACACAAATCTGTGATACAGAAGTAAGTTGTTTTGCAGTTGTTGAATGTAGTTGACCTTGTCAATCTTAACTTTCTGATTTCCTACTTCTCCCTGTGCAGTGATGTATCCTCCTTTATTTCCCGTAAAAGAAACATGTCCTCCTTTAATTTGTTTGACGTTTGAGAGGAGAGACAAGTTTCTAGTCATGTGCCTGGATGCTCCACTATCTACAATCCACGTGTTTGTGATAGCACTATAACGAACACCCTGAAAAAAAAACATTCAAAGAAATGATTAGTTAAGGTTAGGGACCCAAGCCTTAATTGGCTTGGGTATCCTAGAGGAATCACACATCAAAAAATCAACCCACTGTCCATTTGAGGGCGAGGGCATATCATGCTTCTTAATACTATCAGTATCAGATATTTGACTTGATTTTTCTTTCCACAAGCCAGCTTTGTGCAATGCCTGTTTGTGATAAACAGACGATTGGTTTATGGTTTGAACCTTAGTTTCATTATTTCTTTTAGGTGGACTAATAGAACTCCTTTTAGAAGAAATTTGTTTTGAATCTTGAACTCAACTTTCTTTCTCGGTGTCTGATACTGAGGACAATTAGGAGCTACATGTCCTTTCTTTCCATAATTGTAGCATGATCAAACTTCTACAAGTTGGGAAATATGTCTCTACGGGGAAGAGTGTGAGACCGGTGTGACTTTGGTCATGTTGGGTTTTAACTCTTCTTCTTTGGATGTTTTAACTTCTTTAATAAACTTTACCATTTGAGCAGTTGAAACATCTTTTGCCTTTTGTTTGTTTGGACTATTACATGGAACACGAGGTTGGTTAGTTTGTTTAGTCACTTTCTGTTCAGAAGAAGACGTGGTAGATCCTGACTATATATTAACCTCTTTAAACTGTTCGTCCAAATTAACAATAGGCATTTTACCCTTAGATTTCAAAGTGTCCCCCTTCTCTTTAGTGGCAGATTCCATCTTTTGACATGTGGAATCTGGATCACTAACTAGATGACATTTCGTATTTAACAAAATCTGATATGGTGGTGGAACCACTTTGTAACCTAATCCCTCCCCGTTGTTTTGTTCTTTGACCAAGTTTTTAACTATATGTGAAGAACTAGTCCAACTGTGCAGTTATTGTTTTAAAGAATTTACTTTGACTTTCAAAACTGCTTTCTCCTTTTTAGTTTCTTCAAGGGAGTTTAAATAGAATTTAATGTCATTTGCTTGGTTAAAAGCCACAACTTCGGTTTCCCTTAGTTGTTTATTTAATAGTTCTATTTTTTCTTTGTAACTGTGCTCGTTTTGTTTTAAAACGCGATTTGCTTCTGTGCACAGTTGTAAGTCCTATCCTAAGCTATCATTATAATCTAATAACCTAGCAAATTTCAAATCAATGCTTTCCGTAAATTTATTACATTCAAAACAAGCATGATTATCAAACAATTTGTCTTTAGAACTTACCTGAGAAGATTCAGTTGAATCCGCCATCAGTGCAGAGATTGTCTCTTTAGCTGCTGGAGATTCTGAACATGTAGTAATGTCATCTTCTTCAATCATAGGTTTGACCACTTTCGCAGCTTCTTCAGTTTCTGACATGGATATTTTGACTGGGATATCGTCTTCACTTTTAGCATTGTCATCCAACACTCGACATTTGCAATGTTGGATTCTCCCGGAGGCATGAATTTGAAGGTCCAGTCTTGCCTTTCATCACCTTGAGCAGTCAAGGCCTTTGTCTCGGTGCTAGACTATGTAGCTCCCCCAGTTGGTTTATTATGACGGTTGAATGTCGAGAACGGGTTTCCGTTGCTAGTCTTCTTGGGCTTTACACATTCACGTTTAAAGTGCCCCTTCTCTCCACAGTTGAAACAGGTCACTTTGGACTTGTCAAACCCAAACGTAGTGTCTTTGGTAGCTATCAAGTTCTGTCCTGTCTTTCTAACAAACTTCTTAGCCCTCCGGACAGCACTTGCTAACACCCACATTATGTCTATACATTCAAGCTCGTTCTCGTCTACCTGTTCGTAGTCTTCGTCTGCTAGATGGTAGTTACCAATCTTTCCTGCAACCAACCCTTCATATAAGTGTACCATAGCTACCACTAAATCCATGTGTTCTTTAGCCACCTCCACAGTGATGTTCTCGAGGTTCTCAGTCTTCAACTTCGTAGTATTAGCCTCTGGTGCAATAAAATAGGTACTTGATGACCTAGACGTGTCAGACCCAGAAATTATGGTTTGTGAAGGACAGTTGAACTTGAAACAAAAGCCACCTAAAGGGGTGCTCTTGAACTGGTTGCTGTAGAAGAGGCGTTGTAAAGCGAATAATTTTGATCATACGTTCCTTTCTGCGATCTTTATTTCATCCTAAGTTCATCCTCTCTTAATTTCAGGATGAAATCATTTATATCTAACTTTTCCAAAATACTGTTCTGC
>CM046447.1:50216992-50313349 GCA_025506515.1 Flaveria trinervia
CATACATGGTAAAGTAAAATTATAGATTTTATCTAGATCCTTTTATTAACAAGACGTCTTGAAATTTTAAAATTTGCATTTATGGTATTGGAACCCTAGCATGGGAAGATGTCCTCCCGGTCGATTTTATTTAGATGATCCCCTTGTTTCTTTCTTATGTGTTATTATGTTTTAGTTACAAATTAAACATTCAATAGTATATTACTATTTTAGTCCACGAGTGATTTGACTAAAATTACTGTTTTAATCAAATAATTCATTTATTATACTGATTGTCTAATACTTTTAGATTCTATTTTAACTTCTTCATAGATACTAATGTCATCCATCTTTATCTTTTAAAATTTTGCATGTGTCTCTCACATGAGGAGCATTTTAGTCATTTTCTTTAAACTGTAAAACATGTATTAACAATAACTTTCAAGCTAGTATATTTTTTAAACCAAAAAGACAAAGAGGAAACCTCATCCTTACCTAAGAAACAATCAAAGGTTTTTTTTGTTCATGTAGTTGTGATGAATCGATTTCCATATCGTGCATATCTTCAAACCCTGGAAGATGTTTTTATTGTTGCATCAACAAATGTGGTTTTGTTTGTTCTTTAATCCACCAATATATCCTAGATTTATCAACAGCTATGAAGGCATAACAAAATGTGTACTATATCTATTGTTTCCATACATCAACTCAAACGTGCGGATATCTTCAAACCTCGATTTGCGTTTTTATTGTTTTATTAAGAATCATCAAGGTTGCTGGAATTCAAAATCATAGACTATAGATTTGGTTTGGTTTAAAATGGTTGCTTTTTGTATTTTATTTGATAGCAAAATGACCTTAAATTGTTGTTAAGGTCGACCCTTTATGTTCTTTTACTATGATTATGTTATTAAAATGAATACACTACAAAGTTGCCAATTTTACACATTTAAGATTTAATGTTTGTGGAAAACATATATGTACAAAAATAACATCCATACTATAGTTGTATAAGAACATAGTTCGCATTAGTATCATACCATAACATTAAAGATAGTACTCACATACTCAAAAGGTATTACAAGACAATACAAAGTGGGACAATATGTAAAAATTAAACACCAAAAGCAGCTAAACCAGACTAAACACCTTCAGAAGACAACCAATCTAAACGCCTCTGTGGTTGTGTTGTAGTTGATGAGGGTTATGATGCATATTTGAGGACTGTGTTGCTGTAGTTGCTAGTTAAGATGGTAAAGTTCCACTTTGCCATTTGCATGACCAGTTTTATGGCCCTTATTGTTGTATTCTACACATGTTAGAATATTACTATGCATACTTAGTTTTCCATCTACCGCTAGTTGACAGACCCAATCAACACTTCTTTTCATTTGTTTCTTTGGTGTCCCAATTTGTTTGTGATGCTTTGGAGGTTTAAGCGTACTTGGATATTTTGAATGTGTCCACATAACCACACCATTGATTGGGTCATATATTTTTCTTAATACCCCCTCAAAGTAGCAAACAAATAACTTTAGAATGCATGCTTACATGGCATGGTAGTTAAATCCCATCTTCTACAAGAATTAGTTATCTCCGAAACATTTATAAGACATTGATCATATGAAGACCCGCTAACCTAATACTTACTCATTCCATACTAGATCACTATGCACTATGATGTTTTTATTTTAATTGATTCAAACAATATAGGTATTTTAGAAGTAAAAAGACCTTCAGACTTTGCAGGACCATTGTTGGGGAGCAATGCAACAGTTTCACAAGGTTGGGGAGACTAAGAACACTTAACAGATAAAATAGAGAATTGGCTAAATGAAACAATGAACATAAGTAAAGAACATAAGCAGAACTTAATAAGATGGTTTTCAAGACGGTGTATATTTCTCTCAAGTGCTTTACAAGTGTTACAAGGCTTAGTCCTAAGGACTGGTACTTGAGATACTTTATACTACATCCTACGGCCGATCTGTTAGGATCGTGTATTGAACGAAATACTAACTGATATACATGTATACCGAATCAAATAGTGCAGAATCCTATTTTATTGGCGATCCAATTAGTGAGAGCACACGTAGAAATAATTGTGGATTGAATCTAAACGTTAAGAATGATTGGTAATCGATCTAGTGCGATCTATGAACTTGGAACAGGTTCTTAGATGTCTCTGGACGGCTAGGGTACGATTTAGTACGTAGGATTTCGAAGTCTTATGTTTTTCCACTATCTGAGTGGTATTTATAGGTTAGGGTTTCTCATTCCGGCGACTGAACCATTTGCATGGTTCAGTCGTGTGATTGAGTCATGCGGTTGATCCATTCGCACGACTGAGTGTTCAGTCGTGCGACTGAGTCAATCTCATGTTACAATTATGCGACTGATCCAGTCTCCTGGTTCAGTCGTGCGACTGGTTCATTAGCATGAAGTTGTTCATGCGTATGGTCCATTAGTATGGGCCATTCGCATGAGAACTTCATATGATTAAGTTTGAATATGTTTCACAATTATTATTTTACTTAGATCTATTCAAACAACCACAAACCTATATAGTTAGTTCAATAAGCGTTATTACATACTAAGCAATGAAATATTCACATTATAAGCACACCACACATTGTATTCATTAAGTACCACATTCTATTACATATGTGTAAGACAATAAAGACATTTTACATTAGGCTCAGAAACTAGGTACACATGTATCTACAAACTCCCCCTTGGATCTAGTTTCATCTACTATCTTACATTCTTCATAAGCTCCTTATATTTCTTGTACTTCTTCTCTCTTATGACTCCTGCATGTATTTCAAAAGCAAAGCAGTCATATCACATTCTAGAATTGGAGAGCTTGTACAATATCCCGCGAGTCATAGAACAGTGGCCACTTGTATAAGGTGTAAACATCATCAGATGACAAGTTAGTGAGCCACATGGGATCAAACACCCTGATAGTTTCCATACTACCATTTCTGTTCAACACTATGACTGCCTCGCCTGCCTGTTCACCATTGTAGTACCACCACTTAAAGTGTGGAGTGAAGTCCTGTGGCATTTCCCATAGAGGGATTCTAGACATCGTACGTGGAGGACTCCACTTTAGCACTATTTTTGGCTTCCCAGTTATGGCATCAACTTTAGATCTCCTAATATACCTCGTTGGTTGTTGAGGATTGAAGTTGACCCACCGGGTGTGGTACTCTCTCTTTAAAGATGCTTCAAACCAGCCTGACATCTTACGAGGGTCAGCATATAGCAATTTCAATTTTGCTAACTGTTTAAACTCAAAACCTGGAAGAGTCTTCAGATCGTGTGGGAATCTGAAGTACTTGATCCCTTTCTCTCTTTTAACAGCATAGACGTTAAGATCTTCAAAATAGGGCCACTTTATAATTTTGCCTGACACCTTGTGATGCTTCTTCACTTTATAGAGTTTGGTGTAGATAGTTGACTTTGGAGCACTACGCTGGGCTCTAATTTCTGCAAAACACGTTGCCCATTCAGCCTTTCTGATATTGACATCGACGTCTGAGGCTTGGGCCTTGTCCTCCTTCTTTTCTGACTCTTGCTCCATCTTATCTAGAGTTTCAAAAGTATCACTAACAAGGGAGTCACCCAGATTGGGGACTACATTTCCCTCCTTGTCAGTGTACTCTGGATAATGTTGAGCAGTGATGTCTTTAATCTTGATTTCATCGACATCGTTAAGCTCATCGTCACTGTCAATGTCCACCGTAGGAGCATCCTTCATGATCTCATCGGATTCAGTCTGAACATCTCAGGAAGTTGCTCATCAGTAAGTTTGTGGATTATTTCTCCTTCTTCAGGAGTGTAAATCACATACCTCCTGACTATCCCTTGCAGATCAAGTATCATTGTGAGTTGAGACTTGATTTGTTGAAGGGAAGCAACGTCATACTCATCTTGCTGAGATGTGTGATCTGCTTGAATTAAACATATAAACATATCAAGCATCAGTAAATATTCAAAGTAGTAAACACCAAATATATACATAGACATTAATTACATAACATTAATCCAAAATTCAATTACAATGGTTTCAAGAACATAAATATCTAAACATTACTTTTCCCCTGAATAGCCGGTGCGTCAGAAGGAGGGGCAGAAGATGAGGCACCTTGGCTTGATTTCTCTTAGTACGTCTCTCCTGACCTTGAGCTAATGTAGATGCAGCTGCATCTCCTTCTTCATCATCATCATTGTTCTGCACTTTCCTTGTCTCTTCCTTCTCACTTGCCTCATCATCATCACTATCAGCATCTTCACCCTCGTCATCATCATCATCATCTCCTTCCTTATCTTGAGTGGCTCATCCTTTGAGCCTTAAGCTTGAGCATGATGGTCTTGTTTGATGCCTCCAACTCCTCTATCCTTTTTGGTGAGTGGATATTTTGCTCCTGGAGTTGGGAAAGCTCTAGACTCTGAGCAGCCATTTGTTGTGCCTGCTGCTCAATCTGTTGCGCCTGCTGAGATTGCGCAGCAGTAAGCTCTACTAACTGATGAATCTGAGCAGTCTTCTCATCATTGGCTGCCAACAGCTTCAACATCATACGGTTCAGTGCTGAGAGTTGTTCCTCTACCCCACCGGGAAATAGAGATGATCCAGATGGAAATGAGGGGTAAGATGACGGTCCTGCTTGGTGGTGGTGGCAGTGGTGAATATTGGGGGTTGTATAGATGTGGATGGTGGTGGATGAGCGGTAATGGTGGTGGATGGGATGTCGGTAAGTGCTTAGTGGGTGTGGTAGTGCTGTGTGAGGTGGTAGAGGTGGTGGCAGGTGGTGTGTAGCAGTGGTGGTGGTAGTGGTGGAAGGTGTGGCTGTGGTGGTGAATGAGGTCAAGGTAAACTTTAGTCTCTTCCCCTTCTTGCCATAGGGGTGTGCCATCCTCTTCTTCCTTGAGCCTCTATGCATAGAGGCTCCCCCTTGGCTGCTGGGCGTGTCTGGGGCATATGTGGGATCTGAATCAACAGCAGCATCCCCGAACTCCCCTAGGGGTCCATCTATGACCCTCAAACCTCTCTCTGTGGCAACCACCCTGCTGCCTACAGTCCTCGTGAGAGGCTCTTCATCACTCTCTACCTCCTCATCTGGAGGACAAAAATCCGGGTAAAAAATAGCAGTGGTGGCATCTGTAGGAGGTGGAGATGTAGCAGCATGGTTGTGGGGCCCCTAGTTGAAGCGGGCCCAGAGTCTCCGCCAGTGTCACCGTCATCATCATCGGAGTCATCAGATGGGAGAGCAATCTGCTCAACATTTGAATCACTCTCCTCATGGCGCCACTTTCGCCTACCTGGCGCCATGTAATCAGCCTTGCCAGATGCCCGAAGAGTCTCTTCATAGGGGGCTTGACTTGCTTCCCCCTGTAGACCTTCATGCGGCCCAAGGTCGTGTCATCCATAATCTCCAACGATACAGCATCGTGGCTCTCCTTGGACAAGGCAGGCAGCTTCTCATTGATAATCATCTGCAAGAATCTGGGGTACATGCAGAATCCCTCCTTGCCCTTTGCCTCTAGGTTCTCTATCAGATAGGAAAAATCATACTGAAGAAACTAAAAGGTGGTTGAGTACCAGTGCCACGTAGGCATTATGGATCTGGTCTGAGAGGTCATCAACCCACCCCTCCTCGATGCCAAGCATTTCAGTATCACATGCCCAAGTACTTAAACTGGGGACACAGGTTGCTTTTGTTCAGCACACCTGCATTTATGTCCCCATCGTACTTCATCCTAAGGAAGCACCCTCTAACTGTTAGAGGGTGTAGCCGGGTCGGGTGATTTGCATCGTCACCCAGATCGAGTACACGTCGTATATCATCAGCAGTCACCTCGATTGCCTGCCCAAAAATGGTGCTCCGGATGCAGTAGGGCTCTTTTGAATGATCAACCAATGCCCCCTCCTAGAAGGCCTGCTGTATAGACCGATAGGGAGTGCACGGTGTGGATATAGCTCTGTGAATCCGAGATCTCTTTAGGAATGTAATGATCCCCGCAAACTCGGCACCGTTTGGAGTTGTTGCATCCAATTGGGCACAAATGTTGTGCTTGGGGTTGATGGACCACCTATCAGCTATCAATCTGTAACACAAGACACATAGACAGTAGATCACCACACAACAAAGTTCAGTTCAGGTTAACCTGTTTGAGATCAGTCTGGTTCAATCATGCGATTGAACCATACGACTGAGTTTAGTCGGTTGACCTAACAGGCGACTGAATACAGTCGGGTGACTGAACATGAGACTGAGTTGAATCGGGTGACTGAGCCTGCGATTAGTTCAGTCGCACACTGAGCTCATTCGAATTATCCATTCAGCCAACTGAGTCATTCGGCCAACTCATTCGTGCCATTGGAGTTCATCCGGGTGTCCACTCATCTGGCCTAGTGTCTATTCGAATGAAATTCAAAATTTGACCAATTCTTCAAATTAGACGCCGTGTGTTGGTTCATTATACTCGCAATCAACCTACTAATCATCTAATAATCTATATTTCAACATTTTACTTAGTTTAGTTAGGTTATTAGTCCAATTTCAGTCTCGGGTCTTGGTTAAGACCAAATGTCGTGATTTAGGGCTCAAATCAATTGAAATTTTGTTGAATAGCACCACATTATACCTGTATAATCACCATAGAACGTCAGAATGTCGAAATAAGTAGGCAATGAGGTCTGAAGAAATTTCGGCAGAGTAACGGTACTTTATGCGATTTTTGGGCGAATGGGGATGATGAGTTTATGCGATCAACTATGGCCCTATTTATACTGCATCTGATTTCAATCGGGCAACTGGACCCATTCGCTCTGTTCATTCGGGGGATTGGACCTCAGCCAGGTGATTGGTTCAGTCGATCACATTCAGCCGGCTGATTGGGTTTCAGTCGGGCGACTGACTCATTCGGTCAACTCCATTCAGGCAACTGGCTCAATCTTGTAAGCCATTCATGTGAATGGTTCATACTCATGCTCCATTTGGTTGTCTAGGGCATAAGTATGGTCCAATCATACGATTGGTCCATACTCATGGTCCAGTCGTGCGAATGGATCGTACTCAGGATTTTCACTTTATGACCATTTGACATTTTACACCCTTTAACTATTGATTAAACATTTTGAGCATACGATCATCTCAGACATGATCCTTTTAATTTTGGAAAGCTTTTGATCACCTCAGACGTGATCCTTTTAAAACACATTGTCACCTCAGACGTGACTCATTTTACATTTGAAAGCATGTGTGATCACCTCAGACATGACCCTTTTAAGTGATTGAATTCCAGATTGGATTCCACGCTATAGTCCGATAGATACAACTAAACTGACTCAAACAAATTTAAACAAAATAAAATTTAACTAACAGAACTAATTGTTTTTGTGTTTTTGTGGAGTGGAAATCCTAAGATAAATCTACCAGATTTATTTCATTGAACAGGCAACTTCAAGTTATTTTGACCATAAGTGAAATGATTCATTATGAAATCATACAAGTAATCAAATCATCTAGGACGTTTTCCCAAAACAGTTGATGCTAGATTCTTGTTTTCATCGAGGGTCATTTAGCAATTTTAGGAAATCATACTGGTACTACGAGGTGCACACGTTGATTTGGATTTTCAAGAATTGCAGCCACACTGATTGGCAGTATGATTGTCCACTTAAATCCATACACAGACTTTTGACACAGAATGGAGATAGAGTAGGTTATGTTATTTCAACCGACATTTGTGGAGCCCACGCTTATATGGTAATCAACATTCCTAGGAGATTTTTGAGCAGTCTACGGGTGTTTTGACAAGAAGAGACTATTCTTAGAGTTTTCAAAGAGAAGCCAAGCCTCAGGTCAGTGCCACCACACAGCAGAGAGGCGGCAAACAACATTGAATTCTAGAATATCTAGGTTATGCTTATCCTCAGGTCAGTGCCATCGCACAGCAGAGAGACACACAACCTATCTTCTTGTTAGAGCCTAATTTTTTATTTTGAACATAACGCACCACCAACATAGGTATTAGCTTGATTGCGTTTATTTTTCATTTTTCATGCTTTGCTCTTTTAGTGGTCATCCGCACACATTTGTGGCGTTTATTTGCTCGTCACCCCTTATTGGAAATAACTAATTGTGTTAACCAGTGATAAGATGGGAACCCATAGTCGGTTGAACAGTTTAGTTTAAATTGAGTTCACCAATGAGGTCTAATCATCTATTGTGTTGAATCTACCAAAATATCATGTAGTGGTCTAACAACCTCTAGATCTACTTTCTTTGCATAACCTTAGTAGTAGCCAGTGTACTATCATTTTTCCTTTTATATTGCCCAGACATCTCAGACTTATACTTCGAACGTTACATCTAATTCAATTTAATATTTTCAAGTCCCAAATGTTTTGTTCCTTTGTATTATCATTTTCCACGGTCATTGAATCAGTTTCACAGAATCAATCTCATTTCTATCAGCTAGCGCGTCCTCCTCCCATGTTTTTTTAATTACTGACCTAACCTATTCTCCCCCTAAAATTCTAAAATCGTAAAAGAATTGCGTTTTAAGGATTTTAATAGGCGAAGAAATAACAACAATAAAAGTAATTAAATTTAATAAACTAAAACTAAAGAAAATAAAAGAAAAATTGACGTTACGCATCGGACTAAGCATGGTCATCTTCTTGAATTACCTCACTTTTCTTTTTAACGCCGTTGACCTCTAACCAGTATAGAAAATGTGGTTTATCAAAAGCTTTTGTATGGAGGTTAGCGCGTTGAAAATCCATGTTTATTTTAACAACATCAATTAGATTCTTTTCAAAGCAATCACATATAAAGTGATATTTATGCTGCTGTGTTTGGTCTTAGGATGTTGGACAGGATTTTTAGTAACGGCTATTGCAGCAGAATTATCAACAAAAATAGGGGTGTTAGAACACTGCAAACCATAGTCCCACATCTGTTGTTGAATCCAGATGATTGGAGAACAGCGGCTTGCCGCAGCAACATATTCAGCTTCACAAGTTGACAACGCAACTGATGTCTGCTTCTTACACTGCCACGTGACTAATCTTCTCCCAAAGAATTGACAACCTGCTGAAGTAGATTTGTAACTCATCTTGCAGCCACCATAATCCGAGTAACTGTAGGCGGTTAGCTCAAAGTCATCGTCATGAGGATACCACAATCCAAGTGTTGGTGTACTCTTTAGATAACGAAATATCCTTTTACCGATCAGATGGTTAACTTTTGGTTTTGCCTGATATCTTGAACAAAGACATGTTGCATACATGATATCCGGTCTTGAGGCAGTGAGGTACATGAGGGATCTAATCATTCCTTGGTAAATGGTGGCATCAACCAGATCACCATTCTCGTTGGGTGCTACATCATGGTTTGTAGCAAGTGGAGTCCCAGCTGCGGAAGCATTCTCCATATCAAACCGACTGAGAAGATCCCCGACATACTTGGTCTGATGTAGGAATATCCTCTTTGGTGTTTGATCCACCTGTAACCCAAGAAAGAACTTCATCTCTCCTATGGCACTCATCTCAAATTCTACCTTCATCACTGCTTCAAATTCTTTACATAATTCTTCGTTCTTGGAACCGAAAATTATGTCATCAATGTAAATTTGAACCAGCAGCAGATCACCATCTTTCTCTTTGATGAACAGTGTACTGTCAATTACACCTCTACGAAATTCGTGTTTCACAAGGTGAGTTGAGAGTTTTTCATACGATGCTCTCGGGGCTTGATGAAGCCCGTAGAGAGCCTTTTCCAGTTTGTAGACTCTGTCCCGATGATATGGATCCTCAATCCTTCGGGTTGACTAACATACACTGTTTCTCGGATTTCACCATGAAAAAATGCACTCTTTACATCCAATTGATAGACTTTAATCTTCGTGTAAGATGCATAGGCTAGGAAGATATGGATTGCTTCCATTCTCGCCACAGGTGCAAATACTTCATTGTAATCAATTCCCTCGACTTGTTGAAATCCTTGAACTACAAGCTGAGCCTTGTTCCTAATGATGACACCTTGGTTATCTTTGATGACACCTTGGTTATCTTTGATGACACCTTGGTTATCTTCTTACATTTCAAGACCATTTGGTGCCAATGACCTTAGCACCTTTAGGTCTATCTACCAGTGTCCATACACCTAACTTCTTGAACTAAAGAAGTTCTTATTGCATGGCACTCACCCATTCCACCTTATTTAGGGCTTCACTAACGTATTTTGGCTCGAACTGATACACAAAGCAACGATAAGCGACCATCGTGAAGATACCCTTCTCCATTACCGAGGTATAATTAGCTGAACACAGCTGATTTCTAGTCTGAACACCTGATCTGACGTCTCCAATGACATTGTCCAGAGGATGATAGACGTTTAGGCGTGATCCAGGAGTGGTGGGAACAACTACCTCAGAATCTAGATTATGAACGTTTGGTTCAGTATCTGAGGCAGTAGGAGTGTGAGGTTCTAAAGACTTAGAGGAATCAATGTCAGATGCTTGTGGACTTGCAGTAGGAGGAACCTGTTGCTTTAGAGGGTCTTGATCATTCTCCACAGCTTCATCGCCATAGGGAGAATCACTTACCTCGAGTGCTCCCCGTGAGTTGGTAGATGAATCACCTTGTGAGCCAGATGATGTAGATTCCCGAGATGGTATGTTTAGAACATCATACATCATCTTTGCTGCTAACTCATCATCAGACATGGAGAAAGGGATGTTGAAAGACTTGAAGAATCCATCATAGTCGAAAAAGAAAGCGGGACCTTTTCCAGCAGCAGGGGTGGTATATCTCTGAACATCGATATTACCCCACACTTCTACTTGACCCGTTGAGTTGTTGTAGACTCTCTTATTTGGTATGTTGTATCCAAGAAAGATTCCTTCTTCAGCTTCTTCTCGCTGAACTTTCCCTCCTGATTTTTCTTCAGTACTGTGTGCACGGAGCGCCAAACGGTTCAAGATACTCTAGATTTGGTTTACGTCGTTGAAGTAACTTGTAACACGTCTTGCCATGACGTTTTACTACCAGAACTCGATTTAATGTGTAACACGCATTGGCTACCGCCTCATTCCAGAATTGGATAGGCAGTTTCGAGTCTGCTAGCATTGTGCGTGCGGTCTCTATTAAGCTATGGTTCTTTCTCTCAGCAACCCCGTTCAATTGAGGAGTGTAGGCTGAAGTGAACTGGTGCATAATTCCTTTTTCTTTGCAGAAAGCCTCCATCCATTGGTTCTTGAACTCGGTTCGTTGTTTGAGCGTACTTCTCTCACCTTCAGCTTGTAGAGAGACTCCAGTGTAGTTACCAATTCGTTGAATTACTCAAATGTTTCTGCTTTTGATTTTAGAAACATCACCCAAGAGAATCTTGAGTAGTCATCTGTACTACATAGCAGTACAAGTCACCTGCGATGCTCCTTGTACTTACGGGACCAAACAGATCCATGTGAAGAAGCTCAAGAGGCAGTTCAATAGAATTAACTTTCTTTGCCTTATGATACTTCTTTGTCTGTTTTCCTTTCTTGTAGGCGACACAAAAATCCGGGAGTTGGAAGTTCTTGACATTGACTCCTCGCACGAGATCATTCTGAATCAAGTGGTTCATCTTTTGTGGATTAATGTGCCCTATTCTCCTATGCCAGGAGATTGAATCCTTCTCAGTAGCTTTTGACAGGAAGCACTATACTTGATGATCCGTTGTTGAGGCCTTCGATAGATCCAAGACATAAAGATCATTATATCTTGAGGCTGATATTAAGACTTGGTCCTCCAGGATCTCATAGTCCTTTTTTAGGACATAGCATTTTTTTTACCAAAAACTACTTTAAATCCCTTGTCACAAATTTGGGACACAGAAATTAAATTGTTCTGAAGCTGTTGAACGTAGTTTACGTTATCAAACTTTACTTTTTGGTTCCCTACCTCCCCTTGAGCTGTGATGTACCCTCCTTTGTTTCCAGCAAAAGAAACATGACCTCCTTTGATTTGTTTTACGTTTGATAGGAGTGTCCGGTTTCCAGTCATGTGCCTTAATGCTCCGCTATCTACAATCCACATGTTTGTTTTAGCACTGTAGCGAACACCCTGCACATTCAATGGAAATGATTAGTTGAGGTTAGGGACCCAAGCTTAACTGGCTTGGGTGACCCAGATGCATCACACATCATAAATTCCACCCATTGACCTTTTGAGGGTGAGGGAAGATCTATGGTCTTCTTGTTCTCATTATCAGATTCATGGATAGATTTCTCTTTCCATAAGCCAGTCTTATGCAAGGCTTGTTTGTAATAAACAGACGACTGGTTGATAGGTTGAACTTTAGGTTCACTGACTCTTTTAGGTGGAGTCATGGATCTTCTTTTGGAAGAGCTTACTTTAGTGTCACAAAGTTCAACCTTCTTCTTTGGCATCTAATAATAAGGACAATAAGACGTAATGTGTCCATACTTTCCACAGTTGTAGCATGATCTGCTTTCAACTTGATGATTTACATATTTATGTGGAGAAGTGTGGGACACACCTGTGACACTATTTTGTTTGGGTTTTGACATTTCTAGTATAGATGTTTTATCTGGTTTCACAAAATTAATTGTATGAACATTTTTAACATCTTTACCTTTTTGTTTCTCTAGACTTAGACATGAAGCACGTGGGTGGTTAACATGTTTGGTCTTTTTCGGTTCAGAATTAGACTAGGTTGACCTAGACTTAACTTTAACCTTTTCAAATTTTCGTCCAAATTTACACAAGGCATTTTACCTTTTGATTTTGAAATGGTATCCTTTTATTTAGTGATAAATTCATTTGGTTTACATTCGGAATCTAGATCACTTACAAGAGGAGTGGACACCACATGATCCTTGATTGGGTTATTATTTATTGGTTTATTTTTTGCATTCATCAAGGTCTCATGTGGTAGTAAAACCACTTTATAGCCTAATCCCTCCCCATTATTGCGCCCTCTCACTAAGTGTTGGACAATGTGGGATGAACTTGTCCAACCATGAAAATTTTGTTTTATTGAATTTACTTCTACTTCCAAGACTGCCTTTTGTTTCTTAGTGTCTTCTAGGGAGTTAAGATAGAACTTAATGTCATTAGTTTGGTTAAAGGCTACAACTTCAGTTTCCATAAGATGTTTGTTCAAAAGTTCTATCTTTTCTTTATAGTTGTACTCATTTTGTTTTAAGACTCTATTGGCTTCAGTGCACAGTTGTAAGTCCTTTACTAAGCTATCATTATGATATAATAACCAGAAAATTTTAAATCAATGCTTTCCCTAAATTTTGTTACAATCAGAACAAGCATGATTATTGAATAGTTGAGTAGTAGAACTTACCTGAGAGGGAGTGGTTGAATCAGCCATCAGAGCAGTGTCTGACTTCTCTGGTTCTAGTGATTTTGGATTTGTTGTACTTGTCCTTTCTTCAGGTAGGTGATCAACTACTATTGCAGATTCTTCAATGTTTGACATCGCGAGCTCCACTGCAATATCTCCCTACTTGCTGAGTCGTCATCTAAGTCCTCGACACTAGCAATGTTTGATTCTCCCGGAGACACAAACCGGAAGGTCCAATCTTGTCCTTCGTCATCATGAGCAGTCAAGGCTTTAGGATCCTTGCTTGACGAAGTAGGACTGTTTGTGGGCTTCTCCTAATGAGAGAAAGATGAGAATGGATTCCTATCTCGTCTTCTTGGGCTTCACACATTCACCTTTGAAGTGCCCTTTTTTCCCAATTGAAACAGGTAACCTTTGACTTGTCAAAGCCAAAGGTTGTGTCCTTAGTGGCAATCAGATTTTGTCTACTCTTCTTGACAAATTTCTTTGCTCTCTGAACAGCACTTGCTGAGGCCCACATTATATCCATCCGTTCCAGCTTTGTTTCGTCTACCTGCTCATAGTCCTCATCCGCCAGATGGCAGTTCCTAATTTTCCTAGCAACTAGCCCAGCATATAGGAGTGGACTACTATTGCTAAGAGATCCATATGCTCTTTTGCTAGCTCTACAGTCACATTCCCGAGATTCTCGGTCTTCAGTATTGTAGCATTTGCTTCAGGTGCAATGTATTGGGTACCAGACGACCCTGTCGTGTCAGATGCTGAAGAAGAGGCTTTAGATGGACCAGTGGAACTTGACACAAAAGCCGTTTCTAGTGGAGCTCCAGACATTTTGGCTTGAGGAGTTGAGTTGTACAGAGCTGGATTCTGAACATAAGTAGACTTTTGTGCCTTGTACTTCATCCTCAACTCTTCTTCCCCTAGTTTCAGAATGAAGTCGTTGATGTCTAACTTCGCGAGCATATCATTCTGTTTGAGGTTGGAGACAAATGAACTCCACTTCTCGGGAAAGCCATCTGCAAAGTTTGAAACTTTATCTTCCTTAGACGTAGTCACTCCATGAGTGTGCAACTCACTCATCAAATGGTAGAAACGATCAATAACATCGTCTAAGCTCTCCTTTCCCATTGATGAGAAGTTGTCAAACTCCTTCTTCCGCTTTAGCTTTCAGAGCTGTCAACAATGCATTTCCCTCATACCTCTTTTCCAATGCATCCCATAGCTTTTTAGCTTGCTTGTTCTTAGAAAATTGATGCAAAATATCCTTCGGAATTGACTGAGTAAGCAATGCATAGACTTTCTTCTCAGCATTGTACTTAACCTTTTGTCCTTCAGACATGCCTCCTAATGTAAGTTTGACTCCATCTGCACCTACAGGCATGTTGTACCCCGTCTCTATCGACTCCCACAAATTGGGATCAACGCCATTCAAGTAGATCTCAAATCTTTGCTTCCACTGCGGGTAATCATCTAACATAATTAGCTTAGGGGGTTTGTTGTGATTACCCACTTTGTTTTCAGAAGCAATAGATTCTGGATCCTTGAATCCCTACCTGCGGTGAACGCTGTATACCGGTCTTCCATTGCTATAAACTTTGGAACAAACTGCTTTACTCGTGCGAATGGAGGTGTGCGATTGGGCTAATCGTGCGATTGAACAATGCGGATGGCTCAAACGTGCGAATGAACCAATGCAGATGAATCAATCGTGCGTATGGACAGGTGCGAATGAACGATGCGACAAGACAGTTCAGTCGTACGAATGGAGGTACGAATGAGTCCAATCGTGCATATGAGGTATGCCTATGAATTCAGTCATGCGATTGAGTCAATCATGCGATTGAAGCTGCTAAAACTTGAAAATTCGTAGGTTTAAGGTATTTTGGATGCAAAAACTCGAATTGTCACTAACCCTAATTGTCGTATGCTGGAAAAAAGTTAACTTTAGGAACTAGAAACATCTAAGACACTGTTTTACACAAAAAGATTGCGTTTTTAGTGAAAGAACACAATTTTGTATCAAAAACGATTGAATCACACGTAAATCAAGAGCCAAAGCTCTGATACCACTTGTTAGGATCATGTATTGAACGAAATACTAACTGATATACATGTATACCGAATTAAATAGTTCGGAATCCTATTTGATTGGCGATCCAATCAGTAAGAACGCATGTAGAAACTATTGTGGATTGAATCTAAACGTTAAGAACGCTTGGTAATCGATCTAGTGCGATCTATTAACTTGGAACAGGTTCTTAGATGTCTATGGACGGCTAGGGTATGATTTAGTATGTAGGTTTTCGAAGTCTTATGTTTTTCCACGATCTAAGTGGTATTTATAGGTTAGGGTTTCTGATTCGGGCAACTGAACCATTTGCATGGTTCAGTCGTGCGATTGAGTCATGTGGTTGATGCATTCGCACGACTGAGTGTTCAATCATACGACTGAGTCAATCTCATGTTACAATCATGCGACTGATCCAGTCTCCTAGTTCAGTCGTGCGACTGGTTCATTAGCATGAAGTTGTTTATACGTATGGTCCATTAGTACGCATGAGAACTTCATATGATTAAGTTGAATATGTTTCACAATCATTATTTGACTTAGATCTATTGAAACAACCACAAACAATGTTATTACATACTAAGCAATGAAATATTCAACATTACAAGCACAACCACATATTGTGCAGGACCGATGAAGGGGGTTAATTACAAGACAACAACACAAAGAGGATATTAACCAAACTTAATCAAACAGTAGGACTGGATTAACAACAATAAGACACTAAGAACACAAGTAATATAAGAGACAGAACAAGTGAACACAAGTGTATGGTTTTCAAGAATGTAGTATATTGCTTTCTCTATGTTTTATTACAATTATTACAAAGCATAATGGAAAGATACAAGAACATGAGATACTTATACTACATCCTACAACCGGCTATACTTTGAAAGCCAGCTGGATACAATTGATTGGACACAAACAAAATCAATTGTAGAGTCAAAAGGCAGATTGCCTTTTGACTAGTGACTATGACATGCCATAACTCACATCCTTATCTATTACGAAAAGGATAAAGTACATGAAGTAGAAAGTTACAGACTCAAGACCTTAATGTATAGTTACCAAAAGCATGAACCTTTTCACCAACTCATGTAAATTGGTGACATTACAGAGATGCAGCGGAAAGGTGTCCAGCTTTATAGGAAAGTACATCAGATAAAGCATGTGTTAAAAGTCTGTCTTCATAAGTTGAAGCTTCGGAAGACTTTGTCTCTGAGGCTTCAGAAGACTTCATATTTGGCTTTAGAAGATATTGATTTTGGCTTGGGAAGATTTCGCACTTAGAATATTTATGTTGAATGTGTGAAACTTCTTAAGCATTCTTCTTCATTGCACTTGTGCAGCATGCAGGACAGACTTTGGATGTTTAGGTTGCATCAGCCTTTTTATTAATCTCTAAAAACTCCCCCTAGGCTGATGCTACCAAAACACTTAGTAGACTTCAGATATCAACAGTCCTTATTAGAATAATCACCTTTTTCTTTCTTCATAAGGTGATCAGGTTCATTTAGACTATCAAAATGTCTTCTCATATCAAAGAGATCATGCAGAGGCAACTGAAACATATCTTGCCATATGTAAATGTCTTCTATGCCTTGATCTCTAATGACATGCCATCTTTCTGGATTGGTGGTGTATGTCCAAGGCATGGGTCTTCCTGATGCTAGAGGAGCTGTTTGAATTGGACTTGATGTAGCATCGTCTAGCTACACATCCTCAGGATGTTCTGACTTATCCTGGGGTCTAAAAGAGGGTGCAATCTTCTTCTTTGGCTTTGGTTTAGAAGCCACCCTCTTCATTCTTTTCATTGGTTTTAACTGAGAAGACTGGCTTGTAGTACCAGATTGATCTTCATTGTGTTTCTCAGTTGGGACTACCTCTCTCTCAGGCTCAGAAGGAGAGGGAGGTTGACCCTACTGTGGATCAGAAGATGAAGCTTACTGAGATTTAGCAGAAGGTCCAGGTTGTGTTGTCTCTGGTTGTTCAACCTTAACCTTTACTTCAGGTGGGGCTTGACTTGGAGTGGAGTGTAAGTCAATGAGCTCTCCACTTTTGATCTTCTGCTTGATCACCCTAATATGCTCATCCATAGTGGATGGAGACATGGGGCCAAGTCTCCTTCCGAAGAATCCATATAGCTTCAAGAAGCTCATCATCCTCTGCCTGTCAGCAGACTTCTTCATGCTCTTCTGGATGATGTCTCTTGATTTAGCAGCTTCTTCCTTTAGCTTTTCTTAGTTGTTTTTCTTTCCTTGACTATCTCAAGTTCAAGTTGTTTTAAGTACTCAAACTCAACATAGTCATAGGACAAAGGAAGAAGTGCTTCTACCTGATAGAGGCCTGTGGCACTCAAGTAGTTGATCATCCTGATCCTATCTTCTTCTTTATCTACTTGAGGTTCTTGTTGAGCCACATCCTCTTGTGCAGGACTTTTTTGAACTGGGGAGAGGGTAGGCACATGTTTGTACAATCTTTTCTCTCTTCTTTTATTTGTACTCGAAGCTCTGCATCTTCTGCTTCCTTCTTCTCTCTTGACCTTTCCAGGTCAACCAGTTCATTCAACTCATCTAAGGGGAGAGAAATGACACTGTTTATGTCATAGTTCCTTGTCTGCAGATAATTTATCCTGACTACCCTTAACTCATCATTCTGAGTATCTGGTCTGGGGGAAACCTGAAAGCAGACTCCATGAGTCTTGAAGACTCAACAGAGGAACTTTCTCCTCTCAACCTCCTTTTCCTCTCTCTCTCCTCCTTCTCAATCTCCTCACATGTCATCATTCTTTTCCCTTTGTCACTCACAGACCTTTGTGACTCAGGGTGGAGAGAGCTTTGGCCTTCATTGCTTGATGCAGCTTCTAAGCTCTGGCCAGAGAGAGGTTGAGAAGCACCTTCACCAGCAGGTGTCTCAAAAGGAATATGAATCTCTGTAGCAGTTGATGATGATGAGACAGAGCTCTCAGGTTCTGCCACTGGGCCTTCAGTCAAGGTTTCCCCTATGAAACTAATCTTAGGGTCTGCCTCAACATCCAGTTGACCGATGGCATTGCCTGATTGCCTATGTCTCCTTCTGAAGCTGAACTCTGTAGTGATCTTGTCTTGGATTCTTTGAGCCAGCCTATTAGCTTGTCTTGATTTGTTTGGGTTAACAAGTGGCATGTTGACTAGATCCAGACCTTCATAGTAGTTTAAAGTCTGAAAATTTAAGACTTCTTGCTGTCCTTGAACTCTTATGATGATTAGGGCTTTCCTGATACTATCATACCTCCACCCAATGATATAATTAGAAAATGGTGAAGATGACATAACCCTTGGTATCCCATCCTCAAACAGACTCTATATGAAGGAGTCTGTGTAGTCCACATCAATGTGAATTTGAGAAGGTTACTGAGATGCACAATTGCAAGTGAGGATGGTGAGTCCTCAATGTCCACTCTCTCTGAAGAACTCCTAGGTTCTGCAGCTGTAATGACTTTCTCCCCCTTTTTGCTAGCATCACCCACTTGCATAGGTGAGCTGAAAGATAGGTCAATCACATCCACAGGTTCTTGTGTTCCTGGTTGAGCTCTTCATAAGGGTCTCCTAGGTAGTTTTTCCTTAAGATATGAAATCTCAAGTTTTGATCATTGATCCTGTTGTGTAAGGTAGTCACCTGAGATTCAAGGTGACTGACCTTTGAAACTAAATAGGTACATGTTTTAGACAGTTTTTGCACCTTTAGTCTTAGGTTCCCCTTATCTTCATCAGAAGAGTCATGGGGGGATAAGATGACTGGACCAAAATCTCTCTCTCACCACTAGCTTGAGGTTCTTGGCTGCTGGTTTTCCTCTGCTCACTGGCAGTCTCAGTTGAGATGTCAGTGGGCTGAGTTGCCATGGTTGAGGTCTTAATGATGTAATCACTTTTAGAAGTGAGAGCCTCTTCCATATGGACATCCTGAATAGGTTCAAAAGTGCCCACCTAATGTGACTCATGGGGGCTAGAAATAGGAGACTTAGGAGGATTAATCTCTCTTTGAGTAGGGGTAAAGAAGAGAGACTCATTATAATCACTGAAAACTAGATCTTCATCAGTATAGAAATCAAGGTTGGGAATTGGTTGGTTGAGATCTATAGGCTGGGGATGGTAAGTGTCCCCTGAAGGTTGATCACTTGAGTGTTGAGACTCAGAGTGATGGCTTAAGGCAGTTGGGCTAATGAGCTCATCAGGGTGAGCATGAGGAACCTCAGCACTGATCCTTGAAGAGATGGGAGTGATCTGCTCCTCAGGAGAAGTGGGAGCTCCAGTGTCCACTTCCTCCTGTAAGGGTGAGTGTATGGGGACCTCCACAGACTGAATAGTCTGAGTAGGGTTTGTTTGGATTTTCGTTGGCAAGTGAGGGTGATTTGAGGCTGTGTGGGTGTTAGGATCAGCGATCTAAGTTTGATTGATTAGAGTAGATTGCAACAGAATACGATCAATGAATTAAACAATTTCGCAAGAACACAATTGATATTCAATGGAATAGTGCACGGTTATAGTAAGAGAGAGAATTCTGCAAAAGGAATATTTTCATTCATACGCTTTCGTGGTGGCTTCAAGTCACACGTTACAATTAGGTCAACATTCCTTATATAAGGAATGTGACGTCTGCTGATGTCACTTGGTAGTGACATTTAACAGATTTATTACAAACAACTGAAACTATGCAAACTACTGAGAATGTTCTCAACAACTGATCACATCTCAGAGAATGCTAAGTACAGAAACATAAAACTACTGATCTAAAACTACTGAAACTATAAACTACTGAAAAGTAAATTACAAGTACTGAAAAGGAAAACCATCACAACTACTGAAGTTAATAACTTTAGCTGTTGTGACAACTACTGATCACTCTGGTCTTTAGTCTTTGTCTTCAGTCTTTGTCTTCAGACTTTTACTTCAGACATTGTCTTCAGCTGATAGCTTCAGACTTTGTCTTCAGTACTTTACTTTCAGACATTGTCTTCAGTTCTTTACTTTCAGACTTTGTCTTCAGTACTTTACTTTCAGACTTTGTCTTCAGTTCTTTACTTTCAGACTTTGTCTTCATTACTTTACTTTCAGACTTTGTCTTCAGTAGAAATCTTCAGATCTTGTCTTCAGACTTTGTCTTCAGACCTTGTAATCAGCTGATGTCTTTAGCTGTTGTAATCTTCTTCAGCAGTTGTAATGTCTATGGGACTTAGAGGTTTTTCTGATCAGGCTCATTGGTTCTTTTGGTCCAACAAACTCCCCCTGAACCAATGCAGCCAAAACCTCTAATTTTATTGATGATTCCACTTATTCTTTGGCAAAAACACCCTCTTGATCAACTTCAGAGGTAATCATGTAAGCACAGGCCAGGAAAAGGTTTCTAAATTTTTGATTGGCTAAGTATGGAAAGGAACTCTGTCTTGGGGAAACTGGACACAGAGCCTTGTCCCAACCATGAAATCTAATTCCCATTGATGAGTCTGTAAGACTCTCTTGCATAGGCCTCAAGTAGAACAACTTGTTCCTCCTTGGTGAGTTCTTCTGCTTCTCCCTCAAAGAAGAACTCAGGCCCATAATATTCAGACAGATATTTAACTGTCTTCCCATTCTTCAACTCAATAGTTGTGATCTCTCTGTATGCAAATTCATCTGGGTGAGAGCCTTCAAGCAGGAACTGGAGTTCACTCTTTTGAAGATCTTCAAGTTTCTTGTATAACGACCCTTTCTTGATCATTTTGTTCTCAAGTATAGATTGAGGGGTTGTCTTTGAGTTATGTGCTCTCTTGAATTCTTCAATAATTTCCCAGGGTGAGACTACCATAGCCAAACTAATTGTAGCATTCAAAGTCTTTTTCACTTGGCTATGATATCTGCCTGGTATGTTTTTCTTATGAATTCTGGAACTTACCCTGTGGTCTGGCCAAATCCTCACTCTTTCTCTTTGATGTTGGAATGTATGCCTAAGAGTGTACAGCCTCAGAGCTTGTTTCTTCATTTCTTGAATGGATGAGGACTGAGGGAAGTCCTTATCAACCATTTTCAGAAATTGCTCATCATGTTGTTTCTGCTGTTCTGCTTCTTCAATCTTTACTTTCACCATTTGCATTTGGAGGTCAGGTGTAATCATCTGCTGACTTCTGAGCTCAGGTGTTTTAATTTTGAGAATAGCAGAGATTGGCAGACTATCTTCATTATTATTATTATTATCTTCTTCTTCTTCTTCTACCCTCAACACCCTTCTCCTTTTTCTGGGTGCATCACTGGGTGTGGTTTGAGGTGGTTTTTGAGGTAAGGATAGGGTTGGCAAGTTTTGGAGTTGGTTGTGTATGAGTTGGAGTTAGAGAAGGCTGATCTAGCATTTTTGTGGTAAGTTTGGCTTTGGAGAGCTTGGCCATATCTGTTCTCTTCCCAACACCTGCCTCATCCAATGCTTCTATAATCAACCCCTTATTGAATGCTTCAAAAGAACAGATTCTGGTGGTTATTGACAGAATACTGTCTCTGGTCCATGATTTAATCTCAATCAATGATCTTCCCAAGTATTTTGCAATAAATCTGATCATTATCTCCAACCTTTCCCTATCCATGACACTATAACTAGCCATCTTTCTTGTATTTCCTTAATTTCCAGCCTTCTGATCTCAGTATCTAAAGTGGCTGTATCAAAGCCCTGTCTAAAGAGTTGGTCTATTATTCTGCCCATAGATCTGCTGTGAGCTTCATTAGCTTCTTTAACCAGATCTTCTAAGGATTTCTCTTCAACAGGCTCTTGTGTTTCAGCACTTTTCTTTCATTTATAAGTGATCAGTTGTTTCTCTTTCTCTAGCTCCTTTTCTTTTTCTTGTTGTTTCTCATCAACCACTCTCTTTCTCTTTCTTTCTTTTACTGCCTTACACTCCCCCTTTTGGATGCATTGGGTTTAGGGGTTTGAATGGCAGAAAGTGACTTGTGCACAGCATCATCAACAAGTGTTTGTAGATTTGATGAGATCCGCTCATCAATGGCTTTATGTACAATTTCAGTGATGATGGAGTGATTAGAGGTAGGAGTTTTGAAAGGTAGCAACCATCTGCTCAGAGGGGTTCTGTCCCTGAGAGTTGGTGCTAAAAACAGGGGCTCGTGGCGTAGTTGAGTGCGGTGGCTGAGTGTTTGGGAAACCATCAAATGAAGGTGCCATCTGGGGGTTTATTGGGGCAGATGGACTTGTATCCTGAGACATGTTGGCTAGCAGTTCTTTGAGTCTGCTCACCTCAGTCTCCAGGATGGCGTTGTGGGCTAAGACATCGAAGAAAAAGCCCAGGTCATCATCAGTGTGTGCTGAATCATCTGACCTCCTGATAGAATCAGGATGTACATGCCCTAAGTGTAGATCAGTATAGGCATGTGCCCCTTGTTCTTGGTACCGGGGACTTCTTGCCTCTGGACTTTGTCCTTCATTGGCAGTTGCCTCTAGTGAGGTCTTATATATGGTACCAACTTCATCCTGTTCATTTTCTGAATCAGTAGAAGTGGCAGCCTGACCAGAAGTTCTAACCTCCATTTCTACACTAGGAGATTGAACATTATAACCCCTATGCTGTGGGTTATCAGCAGCACTTTGGTCCTCCCCCTCAATTGTTGAGGTATGCCCAGTGTGAATTTGTTTCTGGGGAGGGGGTGAGGAGTGCAGCTGACTCAGCAGTTTAGCAACAATAAGAGTTGGGCTTTGAGGGGCGGTTGCAGTAGGAGATAGGTCAGAAGCAGATTGCACCTGGGGTGAGAGGTGCTCTTCAATGGTAACCTTCTCAACTGAGATAGGTTCCAGTAGTGTGGGTTCCCCTAGTGTGGTCCCATGAAGATGTCTTTGGAGCAAGGCAGACATTTACCGTGTGGAAGATAAGTCTTTCAGCATCATGGAAGTGTTTTTTGAGAATGGTTGTAGCACTTATGTCTCCTTAATAGCCGTTGTTGATGAAAGACATACCGATGGTGCCTTTCGGGTATTCGACAACACAGGTGGCATCATGCAAGTTTAGGGTTTCACGAATGATGTCAGGGTTGATTACCACCTGTTTCTGGTTAACCAATGACTGGAGAGTGATTTGGCTATCATTGTCACCAGTTGTTACAGAGACGTTGGACCAGAATTAGGTTAAGGATTCTGGGTATATGGTAAGATTCAAAAGAAAAGCAGTTCGGTATTGGGAGTCCACCATAAGATCAATGGCATTATCAAATTTGTTCTAGAAGGCCGATTTCGTTAGGTAGGCAACACAGTTATGTCTAGGTTTAAGTTTCATGGTCGCCATTGTTGAGAGAGAGAGAAATGATAGAAAACGGATAATGAAACGTTCGACTATAAGTGCAGGTATTTATAGGATAAGAAAAGGCTGAAAGTTTTGGTGATATCATCAGTTTTTAAAACAACTGAAGACTTGGTTTTAACTATCAGGCATTTGAAAACAACTGAAGACTTGTTTTTAGTCATCAGTAGTTATGAAACTACTGAAAACATTGTTTTGTCATCAGCTGTTTAAAGTGAAACAACAGTTTCTGGAAACGACTGAAGAGAAAATTTTCATCAGTAGTTGTCGTCAATTCTTAGCCTTTCAGCTGTTTCATTCTATCCTCAACACTTACTCATCAGACTTTTTAGCTGTTTTCAGTTGTTTCATAGGACATCAGTACTTGTCTGTTTTTACTGACATCAGTAGTTATAACTACATCAGTAGTTGTAACAGAAAGTACAGTACTTTTTAAGTAATTTATTCTTCAGTAGTTATTAAATCAACTGAGAATAAAACTTATCATACTTATTTGTGACATGTTTACTAATGGTCATCAGTACTTGTTTACTGAGATCATCAGTAGTTGTCACTTATTCTAGCTGCAACATACCAATCCTTAACACAAGGTTTTGGAAAGTTGAACTGTCCAAAGGCTTAGTAAATATATCTGCAAGCTCATCAGGCATAAACTTTGGATCAATAAGACCTTTTTCAAAATAATCCCTAATAAATTGGTGTCTGATCTGTATATGTTTGGTCCTAGAATGCTGGACTGGATTCTTGACAATACACAGAGCTGAAGCACTATCCATTAACAATTGAGTCTTAGTCTCTGTAATGCCGTAATCCAATAATTGGTTCTGAAGTCAGAGTACCTGAGATGTAAAACTTGCAGCAGCAATGTACTCTGCTTCAGCAGTGGATGTAGCAATAGATGTTTGTTTCTTACTCTGCTAAGAAATCAAATAGTTGCCTAGGAATTGACATCCACCAGAAGTTGACTTTCTGGTTAACTTACACCTTGCATAGTCACTATCAGAAAAGCAACTAATTTGCAAGAATGTCCAGTGGAATACCAAAGACCTAGAGATTGTGTACCTTGCAGATATCTAAAGATCCTCTTGACTGCAATGAAATGAGACTCTTTAGGAGCAGCCTGAAATCTAGCACAAACACACGTTGCAAACATAATATCTGGTCTAGAAGCTGTTAAGTACATCAAGGACCCAATCATACATTTGTAAGGTGTTTCATCAACAGCTTTACCTTTCTGATCTGCATCCAGCTATGTGGTGTTGCACATGGGAGTAGAACAGGGCTTACAGTTTTGTAAATCAAACTTATTCAAAATATTTTTTGTATATTTTGTCTGATGAATGAAGGTTCCATCAGCCTTTTGTTTGATTTGCAAGCCTAGAAAGAACTGTAATTCTCCTATTGCACTCATTTCAAACTTTTGTTTCATTAAACTTGTAAACTCATCACACAATTGGGGATCAGAGGATGCAAAAATTATATCATCAACATAAATTTGAACAAGTAGCTTATGCTGATCCACTTTCTTAATAAACAAAGTTTTATCTATGGAGCCTCTAGTAAAATATTTTGAAGAAAAAAATTTGAAAGTGTTTCATACCAGGCTCTAGGAGCTTGTTTCAACCCATAAAGAGCCTTATCAAGTTTATACACCCAATCAGGATGTTTATTGTCCTCAAAACCTGGTGGTTGACACACATAAACCTTTTCTTTTATTTTTCCATATAAAAAAGCACTTTTGACATCCATTTGAAAAACTTTAAGATTGTGAAATGCAGCATAGGCTAAGAACAATCTAATACAGGGGCAAAGGTTTCATCATAATCAATACCTTCTTCTTGTGAAAACCCTTGTACAACCAGTCTAGCCTTGTTCTTGACAATAAGCCCATTTTCATCAGTTTTATTCCTAAACACCCATTTAGTGCCTATTGCACACTTACCTGGGGGTAGAGGAACCAGTTCCCACACTTGCTGCTTTTGGAACTGAAGTAGCTCAAGCTGCATGGCTTCAACCCATCCATTGTCTCTTAACACAACATGATAGTTCTTTGGCTCTAGCTGACTGATGAAGAGAGCATAGAAGTAGAAGTTGGACAATTGACTTCTAGTTGAGACACCAGCATTGATATCACCAATTATTTGAGACATGGAGTGATTCTTCAGCTCTTGGTACACTATAAGATCAGTGCAAGAGTTTGTAGCAGGTTCAGCAGCAACAGATGTTGATCCAGACTCTTGAAACCAAGTATGAGATGGCAATTCAAATGATGTAGAGGAGTCAGAAATCTCATCAGCATTTGTTGTGGATGGAGCTACTGAAGCTACAGGAACATCAAGTTTAGTGGACTCAGACAGTGTTGGACCAAAAGAACCAATGAGCCAAGATCAGAAAACCTCTATGTCCCACATGGTATCACAACAACTGCTGAAAGCTTTATCAGCAGTTTGACAAGTGCTGAAGACTTCAACAGCTAAAGATCAAGTGCTGAAGACTTCAACAGCTGAAGAACTAAAGTGCTGAAGTACAACAGCTGAAGAACACAAGTACTGAAGCTGAACAGCTGAAGAACACAAGTGCTGAAGCTGAAAGACCAAAGTACTGAAGTACAACAGCTGAAGAGTTTACAAGTGCTGAAGATCAACAACTGATGTACAAAGTCTGAAGACAAAGATTGAAGACATCAGCGGATGATATCTACTGAAGTCATCAGCTGATGAAACATCTGAAGGTCAAAGTCTGAAGATCAAGTACTGAAGCGTCAGTAGTTTGTCACAACTGCTGAAGAGTACTTCTTCAGTAGTTGTGATATCAGTAGTTTTATATTTTTAGTTTCAGTAGTTTTGTAAAATGACTGAAGAGCTTGTTCTTCAGTCATTGTAGTTTCAGTAGTTTTATATTTCAGTAGTTATAACAACTGATAACACTTGGAACTTTTTTGTAAGAAGATGTCAGCTGTTTTGACATCTTCAGTAGTTGTGTTTCAGTCGTAATAAATCTGTTAGATGTCACTATCAAGTGACATCAGCAGACGTCACATCTCTTATATAAGAGGTGTCGACCTAATTGTAATTGTGACATTCTATTACCACGAAAGCGAATATTGAATGAAATATTTGCAGATATTCTCTCTCTCTATAACCGTCTTTGTTCATCATTGAATATCATTTTGTTCTTGTGAATCGACTAATTCATTGTGTGAATTCCGCTGCAATACTCGTCAATCAATCAAACATAGATCACTGATCCTAACAAGTGGTATCAGAGCTGGTTAATCATTGATCGATCTAACAATTGATCATTGAAACTGCTAATTGATATCTGTGTTTGATTGAATTAGCGTATTTGCAAGAACTGTTATAGATTATTGAATTTCTGCCGCTTTCGTTCATTTATTTTGAGATCTTCTGGTTCAATTGGTTGTTGCGTTTTTGTTCTAAATCTGTTTTAGCTTAACTGAATTTGATTGAATCTGAGATGATGACTCCTTCTAATGATCCTCACAGTACCGGTTCCTCAACCAAGCCTCCGATGCTGGTTAGGACCGAGTATAACATATGGCAACGAAGAATGCTTCATCACCTGTCTGTTAACAGTTTAGGTTGTTGGACATCTGTGGTACATGGACCACATAAGCCTATGGTGAACAATCCGGAAACCAATCAAATGGTTCCAAAGAAGAAGGAACAATACTCTGATGAAGATCGGAAACTATTTGAGATTGATGCTAAAGCCCATGGAATTCTGGCCATGGCACTGCCTAATGAAATCTATTCAGGGCTTATACATCATGAAACTGCTCATGATCTCTGGAATGCCCTGAAGGAACAATTCGGTGGCACTGATGAGGTCTTAGCAAACAATAGAGAAATCCTTGCCCAACAATATGAGACATTCTCTCATAGAAAGGGTGAGACACTGACTCAACAGTTTGAGCGCTTTTCCTGCTTGATATCTGAGCTGAAAATGGTGAAACAGGAATACACCAATAGCCAGATGAACAACAGATTCCTCAGATCACTGCCTGAGAGATGGGACACATACACCATTGTTCTACGCTCCAGTGCAAATCTGGACGGCCTATCTCTCACCCAACTTCATGGGAAACTGCTTACATTTGAAAGAGAGATAGAGCAGAAGAGGAAACTGTCCTCATCAGGAAAGCTCACTGATGACTTTGTACCAGGCAACACTGCCTTGGTAGGTCATGAGTCAGAATATGCCGCATCTGAGAGCAATTATGATGAGCATATAGATTTCTCTTCAAATAGTTCTGATCATGCATTTGTTGGTATTGAAAGTCATTCTGGCAGTAATAGTGACAATTTATGCTTCATCATGGATGATCTGAAAGGAATAGCTGATGATGATCTAGAAGAGATGGATATTCTGAGCCAAATGGCACTGATTAATATCAGATCTCAGAAGTTCTATAAGAGAACTGGCAGGAAATTTCCTGGACTCTCTGGCAAAACCAAAGTTGGTTTTGACAAGAGTAAGTTGAGGTGTCACAAATGCCAAAGGCTAGGACACTTTGCAAGAGAGTGTAGATCAACTGGATCTAACTCTTTTGCACCCTTTGTGACTTTTCCTAGTACTAGTCCACAAAACAGAGGGAAACATCCTGCTGGTTCTGGTCATTATTCACATCCTAGATCTCCTGCATACTTTGTTCCCCAGGGTCAAATGTCATATCCTTATCCCTGCTATTATGTGCCTCAACCAAATTCTATTCAAGATCCAATTGCACAACAACCACAAGCATTGCCTGAACCACAGCCTTCCCAATCTCATCAACAAACTCAACCTCAACAACACAGCTTCTTCACCCCAGGAGTTGTTGACTGGAGTAGTTTACCAGATGACATGTCTGGTCATAAACAACTGTTCTCAGGTGCTGGTCAACACGGTGGTGACAGACCATTTGGAAATCTAGCTCTTATGGCTTTGGATTCTGCTGATACTTCATCCTCTAATGCCTCTACACCAAAGGTATCACATGTATCCTCTGAGGCAAAAGCCAAATTATGTTCTGACACATGCATAGAAGCATTTGCATCTATTAGAGAAGCAAATGTAGCTTTAATCAACAAGAACATTGAGCTAGAACAAATAATTTCCAAAAACAAAGCTGAATTTGAGTCTGTGCTTAATGATAAAAATGATGAGATTTACAAATTGAAATGCCAAATAACTGATGATAAGGCTAGGGAAGAGATACTTCTAGAGAAGTATAAAGATCTCAAAGAAACCCTTGCAGTTACCCAGGTAGAGTGTGATAGATGGGTACAATCATGCAAAAGTTTTGAAATGCTTCTTAGTAAGCAATCTGCTTCCAATGTGAAGTTCGGCATTGGTTACAATCACACTGCTCCACCTACAGATTTTACTCCAAGAGCAGAGGTAGAATCTGATGGTGAGAGTGATAACCAATCCATCTCATCATGTGATCTACTTTCTGATACAGCACACTCAGAAGTAGAAGTCAGCATCAAGCCCTCTCTGAACCTATCAGCTGATGTTGATGGTTCAAATGCTGACACTCACATGACCAATGAGTTGATCAACCCAGGAGTTAATTCTGAATGTCCTGAAAGGACTAGAGAGCAGGATTAACACCTGAAGTTCAAACTCCAACTGCTGTCAGTACTGAAGAGAAGAAAACTGTCAGTAGAGAGAGTTTGAAGACTACTAAAGAGGCAGTCAAGAAAGCAAACAATGCTTCCAAAGCATTGAAGAGCAAGTCTCTACTTGCTTCACCCTCTTTAGTTGATAATCAACCTAAGATGAAGAAGAAACCATGTTAAGTATGTGGTTTGTTCAATCATCTTACAGATGATTGCCGGTACAAAAGAGGTTCCAAACTCAAACAAAAAGAAGAAATTAAAGAGAAAATGGTAAAAATGAAAACTGAGTTTGAGACCACATTTGTATCAGCAACATCAAATCCTGTAACCCTTAAGTCCTCAAAGAAATCCAAAAAGGAAGGGGTTAAACAGGTGACAGCTGAGAGTGCTCAGAAGAAGAAGGTGCAACATAGGAACTTATCAAACTCCACTGGCAATGTGTCTGATGAGCTGAAAGCTTTATCACAAAATCAGACACAGCTGGTTATGATGGTTCAACATCTGTTGGGTAGAGTTAACCAACTAGATGCTCCTATGTTGAAACCACAGAAAAGGAGATCCAAGCCAAAGGATTCCTCTTCTTCACCATCTTCTTCCTCTCAGGTTGTTGTTTCTAATAAACCTGTTAGTTTACCATCTATTGATGAGACCAGGCCCAAAACCAAAAAGGTTTGGGTCTCTAAAACTAACTGATTGTTTATTATTGCAGGGTTCTCCAACATGCCAAAGTAGCATCTGGTATGTAGACAGTGGGGGATCTATGCACATGACTGGGAACAGTTCTCTTCTTCATGACTACTCTCAAGGAAAGAAGGGATTTGTTTCTTTTGGCAATGATGCTAGGGGTTACATCATTGGTAAAGGCTTTGTCTCCAATGGAGAAATCACATTTGATGATGTTAATCATGTGGAAAATCTCAAGTACAATCTCTTGAGTGTCAGTCAAATGTGTGATAAAGGACATGTTGCTCTTTTCACCAGTCAGAACTGTAGGATTCTATCATCCAAATTTTTGCACTTGATTGACAAGGTGTTGGATGATCACACTCTCCTGAGAGCCAACAGGACAGGAAGAGTGTATGCCTTAGATCTTTCCAAGAAAATAGATCTCAAGGCAATCCTTGCCTATTTTCCAAAGCCTCTTCTCAAGAATCTAAACTGTGGCACAGAAGGCTGGGTCATGTTAATTTCAAAAACATGAATCAGCTTATCCATAATAGTTTAGTTAGAGGCTTACCAATAAAGGAGTTCCACTATGATGAAACCTGCACTGCTTGTTTAAAAGGAAAACAACACAAAGTCTCATTCCCTCCTATTGAAGAGCCTAAGTCCACTTCCTGCTTGCAATTATTGCATATGGATCTATTTGGTCCTGTGAGAGAGTGATGAGCATGGCCAAGAAGAAATACTGTCTGGTAATTGTGGTTGATTACTCCAGATTTGTATGGACTTTCTTTCTACATTCAGGGGATGAGGTTGCTCAGAAGGTTATTAACTTTGTGTTGTATATTGAGAAGCAGTATTCCCTTCCAGTCAAGTGTATCAGGAGTGATAATGGAACTGAATTCAGGAATCATACACTTGATGACTTCTATCTCTCAAAGGGAATCAAAAGGCAGTTTAGCATCCCAAGGACTCCAGAACAAAATGGAGTAGTGGAGAGAAAGAACAGGACTCTCATTGAAGCTGCAAGGTCCATGCTGGCTGACTCTGGTTTGCCACTGACCTTTTGGGCTGAAGCTGTCAACACAGCTTGCTATGTGCAGAATAGAGTTTTAGTAAATCAGAGGTTGATGAAAACTCCATATGAAGTTCTCCATCATTTGGCTCCTCTGATTTCATTTTTCAAAGCATTTGGATGTCCCTGTTTTATTCTCAACACAAAGGATCAACTCCATAAATTTGATCCTAAGGTGGATGCTGGGTATTTTGTTGGTTATTCATCTACTTGCAAGGCATACAGAGTCTTCAACTGCAGAACAAAGATAGTTGAAGAGACTTGCATGTGAAGTTTAATGAATCTCCTTTGGACAAGATTCCACAAAACCCTGTGGAGTTGTTTGATTTGGACATACTGCAATATGTTCCTTATCAACCTCCAGCTGTTGCAGATCCTGTGGCTCAATCATCTTTTGCAGCATGTCTTCCACCTGGTGGTATTGATGATGATGATGATAATATCAATACTCACCTATTCAAGTTTAGTGACCAACTGCCTGTGTCTACTAAACTTGATGTTCCTGTAGCTTCAGCAATTCCATCCACAACAAATGCTGATGAGATCTCTGTTTCCTCTACATCTTTTGAGTTACCATCAAATTCTTGGTTTCAAGAGTCTACATCAACATCTGCTGCTGCTGAAGGTTCTACAAACACTTGCACAGATCTCATTGTTTATCAAGAACTGAAGAATCACCCCATGACTCAGATTATTGGTGACATCAATGCTAGTGTTTCAACCAGAAGTCAATTGTCTAACTTCTGCTTCTATGCTCTCTTCATCAGTCAGCTAGAGCCAAAGAACTACCATGTTGCTTTGAGAGACAATGGATGGGTTGAAGCTATGCAGCTTGAGCTACTTCAGTTCAAGAAACAGCAAGTGTGGGAACTTGTTCCTCTTCCCCCAGGTAAGTGTGCAATAGACACTAAATGGGTGTTTAGGAATAAAACCGATGAAAATGGGCTTATTGTTAAGAACAAGGCTAGACTGGTTGTACAGGGGTTTTCACAAGAAGAAGGTATTGATTATGATGAAACCTTTGCCCCTGTAGCCAGACTAGAGGCAATCAGATTGTTCTTAGCCTATGCTACATTCCACAATCTTAAAGTTTTTCAAATGGATGTTAAAAGTGCATTTTTATATGGTAAGATAAAGGAAGAAGTTTATGTGTGTCAACCACCAGGCTTTGAGGATAATAAACATCCTGAATGGGTGTACAAAATGATAAGGCTCTTTATGGGTTGAAACAAGCTCCTAGAGCCTGGTATGAGACACTCTCTACTTTTCTTCTTAAGAATAATTTCACTAGAAGCTCCATTGATAAAACTTGTTTATTAAGAAGGTGGATAAGCATAAGCTACTTGTTCAGATTTATGTTGATGATATTATTTTTGCATCCTCTGATCCCCAGTTGTGTGATGATTTTACAACATTAATGAAAAAGAGGTTTGAAATGAGTGCAATGGGAGAATTACAGTTCTTTCTAGGCTTGCAAATCAAACAAAAGGCTGATGAAACCTTTATTCATCAGTCAAAATATACAAAAGATCTTTTGAATAAGTTTGATTTACAAAACTATAAGCCCTGTTCTACTCCCATGTGCAACACCACACAACTGGATGCTGATCAGAAAGGTAAAGCTGTTGATGAAACGCTTTACAGATGTATGATTGGGTCCTTGATGTATCTAACAGCTTCTAGACCAGATATTATGTTTGCTACATGTGTTTGTGCTAGATTTCAGGCTGCTCCTAAAGAGTCTCATTTGATTGCAGTCAAGAGAATCTTTAGATATTTGCAAGGTACACAATCTCTGGGTTATGGTATTCCACTGGACACTCTTGCAAATTAGTTGCTTTTTCAGATAGTGACTATGCAGGGTGCAAGTTAACTAGAAAGTCAACTTCTGGTGGTTGTCAATTCCTAGGGAACTGTTTGATTTCTTGGCAGAGTAAGAAACAAACATCTGTTGCTACATCAACTGCTGAGGCCGAGTACATTGCTGCTGCAAGTTGCACCTCTCAGGTACTCTGGCTTCAGAACCAACTTCTGGAATATGGCATTACAGAGACTAAGACTCCATTATGAATGGATAGTGCTTCAGCTCTGTGTATTGTCAAAAATCCAGTCCAACACTCTAGGACCAAACATATAGAGATCAGACATCATTTTATTCGGGATGTTTTGAAAAAGGTCTGATTGATCCTAAGTTTGTGCCTAGTGCTGATGAGCTTGCAGATATTTTTACTAAGCCTTTGGATAGTTCTACTTTCCAAAACCTTGTGTTAAGGCTTGGTATGCTGCAGCTAGAATAAGTGACAACTACTGATGATTTCAGTAGTAATTACTGGTGATCATTGGTACCCATGTCACATATAAGTACTAAAGAGTCCTTTCCTTTAGTAGTTTTTATAACTACTGATGGCTAAATGCCTCACAAGTACTGAAGTACTTTATCTGTTCCAAACTACTGATGTAGTTAAAATACTGATGTAGTTAAAACTACTGATGTAGTTACAACTACTGAAATCAGTATAAACAGATAAGTACTAATGTTCTATGAAACACCTGAAAATCAGATGCAAAGTCTGATGAGTAGTGTTGAGGACAGCATGAAACAGCTGAAAGGCTATGAATTGACGACAACTACTGAAGAGAATTTCTCTTCAGTTGTTTCAACAACTGCTGGTTCATTCTAACAACTGAAGCAAAACCATGTCTTTAGTAGTTTTTATAACTACTGATGACTAATACCAAGTCTTCAGTTGTTTACAACAGCTGATGACAAAACCACTGTCTTCAGTAGTTTCACAACTACTGATGACAAACACCAAGTCCTCAGTTGTTTCAATCATCTGAAGTCAAAACCACGGTCTTCAGTAGTTTTCTAACTCCTGATGCCTAACACCACAACTTCAGCTGTTTCAACGTCTGAAAGGATAATACCATGTCAACAGTCATTTAAAACTACTGATGACTAACACCACATCCTTCAGTCGTTTTCTTACACGTACCCTATAAATATCCCTGACCTAATCCTTCAATGCTTCATCTTCTTCAAACCTAACGTTCCTCTCCAAAACTTCTCTCTTCTCAATGGCGTCCATGCAAATTAAACCGCGACACAACTGTGTTGCCTACCTTACTAAATCGCCTGTCTGGGCTAAGTTCGATACTGCTATCAATCTTATGATTCAGTCCCAATACAAAACGGCATTTCTTCTGAATCCCATTCTACATGCCGAATCCCTCCAATAGTTTTGGATGAACGTCACCATTACCACTGGGGAGAACAACACACCATCTCTCCAGTCGGTCGTCAACAACAAAGAAGTGGTCATCACTCCTGCAATAATCCGCCAAATTCTTCATCTGGATGATGCTATTTTTCCTGCTGGATATCCCAAGGGCACCACAGATCTATCCTTTGCCCAACATGGATATCAAGGCAATCTAAGTGCCTCCACAATCATGAAGAAACACTTCCATGATGCCGAACGCCTAATTTTTCACATGGTGAATGTATGTTTGGCTCCTAAGACTTCGTCTTGGGATCAAATGTCGACAAAGTGGCAGCAGGTAATGTATTCTATTCTTGAGCAACAACCGTTAAACTTCTCAGAAATAATATTTTCGGAGCTCAAGGATATGGCTCAAAAACTAACTGCTAACCGTTGGATACTATATCCACGGTTCATAATGGCCATCATTACAAACTAGCTTAATGCTGAGGGACTTGTTGGCTTGGGAGTCCCTGCTACGGCTGTTCTGCCAGAAGTATACTCCCGGCACAACTCTGACCAGACACTCAAATTGGCTGCCAAGCTGCACAAACCCACGCAGCTGGAACCCACAGCCACCACCTCCACATCAAAAGTCCCCACCAAACCACCAAAAAGAAACCCAAAACGGCTACTCAGGGAATTGAGTCCCCTGAGGATGCCCCTGCAACACAAATGCAGGAGATATCCACTGGTCCAAACCCCCTAGTGGATATAAGGACAATCAAGCAGATCAACCATCTCAGCAGGATTAATATGGTGTTGCTCCCCTACAGCAGATCAAGTCTCAATTCACTATGATACTCGATCTACAAGGGATTGTCAGGAGGTTAGTAAGCTATACTACTGAATAAGGAGAAATCATTCACGACCCTACTGATGAGCAACTCATAGAGATGTTCCGGTTAAATCTGGATGAACTAGTTAAAGATGCACCTACTGTCGATGTTGCTAGTGATGACGAGCTCAACGATGTGGATGAGATAGAGATTGAAGATGTCACAACACAGCATTATCCAGAATATACTGATCGAGAGGGAAATGTGGTTCCTGATTTTGGGGATACTCTAGACAGTGATATGTATGCTAAACTGGATACGACTAAGAGGGAGGCCAAGAAATCAGAAAGCCAAGCCCAAGCCTCGGACACCAATGTTGAGATCAAAAAGGCTGAATGGGCAGCTTGTCTTGCAGAGATCCGTGCCTAACGCACAACGCTAAAGCCGAGTGTCTATGCGAAGCTCTACAAAGTAAAGAAGCATCTAAAGGTGTCTGGAGAGATTATAGTGTGGGCTTATTTTGAGGATCTTAATGTATATGCAGTGAAGAGGGAGAAGGGAACCGAGTACTTCAGATTCCCACATGATCTGAAGACTCTCCCTGGTTTTGAGCTCAACCAGCTGGCACACATGAACCTGTTGTATGCTGACCCCAGGAAGAAAGAATACCACACTAGATGGGTTAACTTCAAGCCTCAACAACCTACGAGGTATATTCGAAGGTCTGAGGTGAACCCAAGGACTGGGAAGCCCAAAGTGGTGCTGAAGTGGAGTCCTCTGCGGACTATGTCAAAGATTCCCATGAGGGAAATGCCACAGGACTTGACACCCCACTTCAAGTAGTGGTATTATGATTGGAGAACAGGAGAAACGGTCATAGTATTACAGAAAGAGCACCAAATGGAGACCATCCGGTTCTTTGACCCAATGTGGCTAACCGACCTGTCAGCTAGTGATGTTTATTCTTTATACAGGTGGCCATTATTCTATGATACGCAGGATATGGTATAGGCCCTCTAGTTTCAGAACGTTATAAGACTATGTTTTGCATTCGAGATACATGCTGGAGTCACGTTGAAGAAAGAATACCACACTAGATGGGTTAACTTCAAGCCTCAACAACTTACGAGGTATATTCGAAGGTCTGAGGTGGACCCAAGGACTGGGAAACCCAAAGTGGTGCTGAAGTGGAGTCCTCCGTGCACTATGTCAAAGATTCCCATGAGGGAAATGCCACATGACTTCACTCCCACTTCAAGTAGTGGTATTATGATTGGAGAATAGGAGAAGCGGTCATAGTATTACAAAAAGAGCGTCAAATGGAGACCAACCGGTTCTTTGACCAATGTGGCTAACCGACCTGTCAGCTAGTGATGTTTATTCTTTATACAGGTGGCCATTATTCTATGATACATAGGATATGGTACACGCCCTACAGTTTCAGAACATGATAAGACTCTGTTTTGCATTCGAGATACATGCTGGAGTCACAGTCAAGGAGAGGCATAAGAAGTTTGACAAGCTAATGAAGGATGCCAGACGATGAAGGAAACTAGGTCCAAGGGGGAGTTGTTTGATACATATGTACCTAGTTTACGATCATAATGTAATATTTCTGTCATGTCCTAAATGTAAATGAAATGTTTGAGTGAATGAAACAGAATATGTGATTGATGATCTTAATGTTAAATGTTTCAGTGTATGTTTCAATGTTTATTCTTTATTAATGCATATTGAACTAACTATATAGGTTTGTGGTTGTTTGAATAGATCTTAGTCAAGTAATGATTGAGAAACATATTCAAACTTAGTCGTATGAAGTTTTCATGCAAATGGACCATGCTAATGGTTCATACGCATGAATAATTCATGCCAATGGACCAGTCGCACGACTAAACCAAGAGACTGGATCAGTCGCATGACTGAGACATACAGATGACTTAGTCACACGACTGAACCTTCAGTCGTGTGATTGACTCAGTCGCATGCTTTAGTGGCACGACCGAACCATGCTAATGGTCGAGTCGTACGATTGACTAACCCTAACCCATAAATACCACTTAATTCGTGGAAAAACGGGACACTTTCAATATTTTGACTCCTATTCGTACCCTAGTCGTCCAGAGACCTTAGAGACCCTGTTCCAAGTCCATAGATCGCATAAAATCGTATTGCAATCATTCTTAACATTTACATTCAATCTAAGATCGATTCTACGTGCGTTCTCACTGATTGGATCGCCAATCAAATAGGATTCCGCACTATTTGAGTTGGTATACACGTAAATCAGTTAGTACTCTGTCCGTACACCGTCCTAACATTGGGCTTTTGATTTGGTCTTTTTTGCATGTTTTTTGGGTTTTAGCTTTTCAATTATTTTCGGATCTGATTTGGGTAGTTTTGGCATGGCGTTTGATTTAAAAAAGGTGTAGTAGTTGATTGGGGAGCTTTTGGAATCATGAGATCTACAATTGATTGTGTTTTGGTAAAGATTTTAGTCACTTACATCAATTTTCTAGAAAAGGAGCTTATAGACTCATACGAAATTACATATTCAATTGCGAGACAAACGGTTACTCAATGAATTTGGAGCCAAGTGAAATTGTTATTCTCAAGTGAAATTGTTGAACGAAAGTTTATAGGTTACCTAGGGAAAGTACAAGCGAAATTGTTGAAGGAAAGGATTAATCAGTTTGGTGCCCTGATTTTATGTCTCTCTCCTAAATTGAGCAATCAGTTTGATGGTCATAAGAATGCTAAGTCTTTGTATGATGTGAATTCTTTGATGGAAATAAAGACTTGTGAAAGACAAACATATGCAAGCTTATAAAGAATATAATGCTTGTCAGATTTCATAAATCGTTTTCTCACAATCACAAGAAATCGAAAGAAGTATGATGAGAAGCTGACAAACCATAAACAAACAAAATTCTTCACTCACTACTACCTCCATGGAGTCTTCAAGTTAGGATTTTGAAGTAAGAAAGAGATTCTCCTGAATAAAATTTGATGGACATCATCAACAAGCTAAAATCATTTGAGTTGGATATAAAAAGAAGTTAATATAATTAGTCAATGTACCCAAGTCAAACCAATACCCTAAATGCAACTCTTATTTCTTAAATGACTAGCACATCGATTAGTGGTTCAACTCTTAGTAGCTCAGGAGGAATTCCAATTAAATGATCCTATGGTTCTGATGTTCATATGAAAATTCTATCTACTCCTCAAGATCCGTCTGAAAAGATGGTGATTTTCTCTTTGTTTTTTCATAGTTATGAAGCCCTGGTGGTAAGAGAATTTAAGGGTAATTGAATGACTGCTAAGGATATGTATCATGTGGATCTAGATGATATGAAGGGATGGATCTTCAATGGAAGATGGATATGCTTACTTCTAGCGCTGAAAGATTCATGGAAAGAACTAGAAAGAGGAGTCTGGGAATCAAGGTGGAAAGATAGGATATGACAAGTCTAAAGATGTTTCAATTACAAACAACTTGGTCATTTTAAAAGAGAATGCCCATCACCCATCATCACCGAGCCAATCACCATTACATCAAAGATTACATCCATCATTGAAAAAGTAGAAGCTTCAAACAAGGAAACCGCTCTTCTTACAAGCTATGACTACAGTGTGGAGTTAGCTGAAGTAGAAGAAGAAATTAACCATGCTTTGAGGGCTATGGTGATTGATGGACAGGTTGATGAGGAAATACAAAAAGAAGCCAAGAATGTGCAGGTGCAGGTTCTAAGAATGCCTTTGATAGTTGCGAAGCTAAGACAATGATAAAGAGAGAAAACGAAGGAATGGAAGAAGAGAAAGAGCCAAAAGTAGGAGAAACACAAAAGTCTTCAATTGTGACAAAGCTATCGTAATAGAACATATGGTAATGGATCTTCCTTATAAGGCTATTCAGGATGTGTTATGCTTGTAAATTTGTTTGTTGGGGTTTTATTAGGTAATAAATTAATATTAGAAAATCACAAAGAACTCCAAACCATAAATGAAGAATTGAAGAAAAATAAATTTGGTACTTGATAAAACTCAATGAAGCTTTAGCTAAAATTAAACTTTTAAAAAGAACACTTTTCAAAATGAAATGTTGAAGTTAATGTTTTAAGTGAAAAATTAGTTTATCCACCACACTAAATACAAAACTCGAGAAATGGACTGTTTCTGAAATGAAACATAATGAACTCATTGCAAGATAACAAGGGGCTCGGGTAAAACATGGGTTGAATATTGGCTAGTAGGTGAAACTATATTAAATTCAATTCCTCCTCCAACTACTTTATGTTATTCACCAATTCCTAAACCTCATCCCCAAAATTTTTTATCTAAAGAAAATATTTACAGTTTGCATACAGGTTTAAAATGTGTTAATCTTAAGGAGGTGAGAGAAGAGTATGGCTATGGAGCTAGTAGTGGTTTGGGTAGCTCTAGCAGTATCTTTTTTTATTCCGAGAAATCTAGTTTAGACATTCATTGCAAGAGAGAAAATATTTTTTGGCATAAGATACCTAGAAACCTAAAGTATGGGCTCAACCCTAATAATAATATAGTCTACTACTCTCCCATGGTCGTAGCAGAAGTAACCTGATGCTAGGATTGGAAAAAAACATAAAACAATAATAATATGATAAACATGCTTCCATCGACTCGACATCAACTCGACTATCCAAACTTTTGCCAACAAACTAATATTGTGCTTGATGTTGTTATCCATAATTTGGGTTGATTGTGTTATCCATAGTTTGCTTGATAGTTCATTACTTCCTGATTCTCGAAATGATAAGAAAATAATTGGCAATCGTAGTCGTCGGTGATATGTTGAGGCTAGCAGACGGTGCTCTCTTGGATACGAAGATCAAGAGATGAAATCTGCATATATATAAAGAGAAAAGAAAGCCAAGCCAATGACTATGGTCAGACAGCGGTCTCTTGGATCAATAGAAAAAGATAAGAAATACTTAATCAAATTGTAGTTTGAGATCAGTAGTCATGGATTGTGATCCTTGATGCAACTAAAACATTGATAAACATAAGAAAAAGAAAAGGAAGCGACCATTAATTCTGGAGTCGTATTTTGCAACAAACCAAGAAAATGATGATGAATGTACTAAGAGAATGTATATTAGGCTTTGAATCTTCAATCGATATCAAAGCATTAATTAAACTAAAACTAGAAACGTAGAGAAGAAATAAAACTGAAAACGAATGTGGGACAGGGCGGTGGCGGCATACAGCCCTATCTAGGGTTGAACTTGGTGGCGACAACTGGGGTTTTTAATTACTTTGTGTTGCACAAGGAAAACATTAAGCATAACCCTAGGGCTCTTATACAATGTAAGATGGTAAGACTGAATTGATTATTCATTCAAAACGTGATTACAATATATAAAGTTTATAATAAACCCAAAAAATATAAAATAGGTTCATAGATTCAACCTAATAATAATAGTCAATACTAAACCATAATAATAATAATGTAGTCTGATTGACAGTGTAGAAGAGTTAACATGAAATATTAAAAAAGATAATGAAGAAACTTTGATAATAATTGTTAAAATATATGATTAACTAAAACCAAACATTTCAGCATTTCATATTTAATGCTGCACAGGGTTGGTGGTTTGACCTAAAATTGTTTTGTTTTATGGAGTGAAGACAATCCCGTGTTATTATAATTCTTTATTCTTGATTATATTTTATTCTTTCTATTGTTTCTATACATATTGGTGATACTATTTGTGGGTCAGATGTTTATATTCTGAATTAATTTTGTATCTAACGCTCTTGTTCATTTGGTGTTGTAACCATAGCCTAGCTACCGGCTAATAGAATATATTTTGGTTTGTTGTTCAAACAAATAAACTAATAGTTTTCTTAAAATCTTATAAGTTTAGAATTAAATAAGTGGTAACTTTGTGAAATAGTAACAAACTTTCAAAAGTGTTCCAATTAAGTAATTTAAATTTTAGAAGTGTTCCAATTAGATCACTCATTTTTATATTTTATACAAACTAAAAGTTATAACATATTTTTAGCATGTTATACTTTTGGATTCAGTTAGAAAATATTTTTTTATCTTTTGATGCTGATATAGAACGTTGACGTAAATTTTAGGCGCTTTTTTTATTTTTTTCATAATTAACATGTTTTTTTATTTTTTAATATAGTTTTATATTGAAAATTCTAACTCCAATGTTTTTTCCATCATTACTTTCTTGTCATAATAAAATTTGGTAATGACTCAATTTGATCATTTGGAGGTCCAATTTAAGAAAAATATGAATGAGTGACTAAATTAGAACACTTTTAAAACTTATTTATTATTTTGTGACATTTTCCTATTAAATAGTGGGCCATTAAATAATGGGTGATGTATGATATCTTCAAAACACTAGTCACAAGCTTGGTACTTGGTAGGATGAGTAGGTTAGATCTAAATTTCTTTTTGATTTTAGATGATTTAGAAATTATTAATAGATGGCTTCAATTATTATGAACTTTACTTTAAAGTCAAAAACTAGCTACTTTATCAACTAACCAGGCAGTTTTGTTATTATTTTCGTGTTATACGACTTCGGCTTTTTGATAATACCACCGCAGCCGTTTTTGATAATACCGAAACCGTTTTTGATAATACCACCGCAAGCAATAATGTTTTTGGCTCATAATTGGTTCGATTCATCACAATACCACAACAATAACTGAACGTACTATATTCTACGATACCAAAAACAATACTTGATTTTAAATATAAATTCATTTTCAAGTTAATTTATATCAGAAATTTGAAAGAAAAAAAGAAAATAAAGAAAACCACTCGTATTCCATTTATCAAAAATATGTTAAAAGATTTTTAAGAAAAAGCAAAGTAATTATAAAATGAAATGGACCACAATCTTTAGTGTGTCTAGAATATATTATCCATGTATAACTATGCGTTTTCATCTCGTATACGTGAGCATTTTCAACTGTGAGCCCGTAATCTTTTCGTGTGTGCAAAATCTATTATGTGTTTTCAGACACATTATGTAATTTCACACTGAAATCCATCATTCATTTTAGGTAGCGTTTGGTATGCAGAAATAAAAGCTGAATGCAATAAATCATTGAGGGTGAATGAATAAAGACATGTTTGGTTGATGAGGTAATGTAATGAACCATTACGTAGTTGATTCAATTCTCTCAAATTTATTCCATCCACTCCTTTTTTCATTCCATACCTTCTTCCATCGTTAATCACCAACACCACCCGCCACAACAACCACCACCGACCACCAAAATCGCTCGTCACCAGCAACCATCACCGCCACCACCGCGGTCGGCCACCACTACCCCGGGAACACTATCACCGGACACCATCACCGCCACCGCCACCGCCACCAGAAACCACTGAAGATCACCACCAGCAGCCACGGCTGGCGCCGGAAACCACCACCGAAAACCACCTCCGAAGGCCACCGCCGTCGCCGGGAACCACCACCGCAAGAAACCACCTCCGAATGCCACCACCGCCATCGCAAGAAACCACCTCTGAAGGCTACCACTGACATCGCAAGAAACCACCTAAGGCCACCGCTGCCTCCGGAAACCACCTCCGGCCACCACCGCGGTCGAAACCGACCGCCAGCCACCACCATCACCAGAAACCGACGTCGTCGGCAACCACTGCTGTCGGAAACTACCACCAATGAAAACCACCGCTAGCCACCACCACCACTGGAAACCACCGCCGGCCACCGCCGGCCACCACCGGCACTAGAAACCACCACCGGCCACCACCGCCACCGAAAACTACTGTCGGCCACCACCGCCGCTGGAAACCACCCCCGCCAGAAACTATTTTCGGCCACCACCGCCGCCGGAAACCACCGCCAACCACCGCCGCCGCCGGCCACCACCGCCACCGAAAACCACCGCCGGCCACCACTGCCTCCGGAAACCACCGCCGCCGGAAACCACCTCCGGCCTTCACCTCCGCTCGCCATCACCATCATAACTACTTTTACACTTCATTGTTTCGATTTGTATACCTAACAAATAAAACAAAGATATGATTCTTTAATTATTAAAGGGCAATCAAACGTAACAATGAACTGTAATGATTCATTTCATTCTCTTATCCATTCCATTTCCTTATTTATTCCATTTCTTCGTCCATTCCATTACGGGTGTGATCCAAGTCAATATTATCTAATAATAATGACAATAATAAAAAAATTAACAAATAATAATAATAATAATAATAATAACTATTATAATAATAATAATAATAACAATAAATAATAACTATTATAATAATAATAATAATAATAACAACAATAATAATAATAATAATAAAGATGATAATAATAATAACAACAACAATAACAACAACAATAACAACAACAACAGCGACAACAACAGCGACAACAACAGCGACAACAACAACGACAACAACAGCGACAACAACAGGGACAACAACAGCGACAACAACAGCGGCAACAACAGCGGCAACAACAGCGGCAACAACAGCGGCAACAACAGCGGCAACAACAGCGGAAACAACAGCGGCAACAACAGCGGCAACAACAGCGGCAACAACAGCGCCAACAACAGCGCCAACAACAGCGACAACAACAGCGACAACAACAGCGACAACAACAGCGACAACAACAGCGACTACAACAGCGACAACAACAGCGACAACAACAGCGACAACAACAGCGACAACAACAGCGACAACAACAGCGACAACAACAACAATAACAACAAAAATAACAACAACAATAACAACAAAAATAACAAAAAAATAACAACAAAAATAACAACAAAAATAACAACAAAAATAACAAAAAAATAACAACAAAATTAAACAACAATGATATCAACAATAATAACAACAATATTAACAACATTAATAACCACAATAATAAATATTATAATTGCAGGACTGTTTAAGGGTACTTACTTACAACACAACAACACAAAGATACTTATACTACAACCTATAGCCGGCCATACTTTGAAGGCTAGCTGGATATATGATCTAGACAACAACAAAATCAATGTAGAGTCAAAAGGCAGATTGCCTCTTGGCTAGTGACTATGACATGCCATAGCTCACATCCTAATATATTACAAAAGGATAAAGTACATAAAGTAGAAGTTACAAACTCAAGACCTCAATGTACAGTTACCAAAAGCATGGACCTTTCACCAACTTATGTAAAGTTGGTGTTTAATCAGAGTTGCAAAGGAAAGGGGTCCATCTTTATGGAAAAGGTAAATCAGATAAAGCATGTGGTCAAAAGTCTTTGGAAGAAATCCGCCTTCAAGTGTTGGCTTCGGAAGACTATGCCTCTGAAGCTTCGTAAGACTTCATCTTTGGCTTTGGAAGATATTGGTCTTGGTTTCGAAAGATTTCACACTTAGAATATTTTCTAAGGCAGAGTGTGAAACTTTCGAAGCATTCCACTTCAATACACTTGTGCATGCATGCAGGTGAGACTTAAGGTGTTTGGGTTGCATTAGCCTTATATCAAACCTTACAAACTCCACCTAAGCTGATGCTACCAAAACACTTGAAGACTTTAGATATCAACGTCCTCATCATGATGATAACCATCCATTTCTTCATAAGATAATCAGGATCACTCAGACTCTCATAGTGTCTTCTCATGTCAAAAAGATCATGCAGAGGCAGATTGAACATGTCTTGCCATATGTAGACATCTTCAACACCTTGATCTCTAATAACATGCCATCTTTCTGGATTTGTAGTGTATGTCCAGGACAGGATAGGTCTTCCTAATGCTAGAGGAACCACTTGGATTGGAGTTGAATGGGCTGCCTCTTCATGCGCTTCCTCAAGTTGATTTGACTCACCTTGAGGTATGGAGGTAGATGGTTTAGACTTTTTCTTCTTCTTTGACTTTGGTCTAGAAGCCATCATCTTCCTCCTCTTTGCAGACTTTAACTGAGAAGACTGGTCTGTAGCACCTTGTTGATCAGTCTTGTTTTGCTTAGTTGGGTGTTCCTCCCTTACATGTGCAGAAGGAGAGGTAGTTTGACTGGGTGGTAGATCAGAAGATAAAGCTTTCTAAGACTCAGCAGGAGGTCTAGGTTGTGTTGTCGCAAAAGGTTCACCTTAACCTCTACTTCTTGAGTGACCTGACTTGGTGGGGAGTGTAAGTCAACAAGTTCTCCTCTTTGAATCTTGATCACCCTTATATGCTCATCCATAGTGGATAGAGACATGAGCCAAGTCTCCTTCCGGAGAATCCATACAACTTCAAGAAGCTTATCATCCTCTGCCTATCAGCAGACTTCTTCATACTTTTCTGTATGATGGCTCTTGACTTTACAGCTTTTTCCTTAATTTTCTCTTTGTTGTCTTATGTTCATTGAGTACTTCAAGCTCAAGTTGTTTGAGATACTCAAACTCTATATACTCAAAGGACAAGGGAAGAAGTGTAGATGCCTGAAATAGGCCTATGGCACTCAAGTAGTTAATCATATTGATCCTATCATTCTCTTTGTCTACTTGAGGTTTTTGTGGAGCCACAGCCACTTGAGCAGAACTTTCTTGAACTGGGGAGAGAGTAGGAACATGCTTGTATAATCTCTTTTGTCTCTTCTCCTCTTTGATTTGGAGAAGTAACTTTGCATCCTCAGCTTCCTTCCTCTCTCTTGACACGTCCATGTCAACTAGTTCATTGAGCTCTTCTAAGGGGAGAGATATAATCTCATCAATGTCATAGTTCTTGGTTTGCAGGTATGTAATCCTAACTGCCCTCAACTCATCATCTTGAGTGTTTGGTCTAGGGGCAACCCTGATTGTAGCTTCCATGAATCCTGCAGACCTAGAGGACTTACTCCCCTTAGCTTCCTCTTCCTCTCTCTCTCATCCTCCTCAATCTCCTGAAGAGTCATTTTCATTTTCCCATTGTCACTCATTAACCTTGGTGACTCAGGGTCGAGAGAGCTTTGGCCTTTATTGCTTGGTGCATCCTCTAAGCTCTGGCTAGAGAGAGGTTGTGATACACCTTCACCAGCAGGTGTTTCACTGATGGAATTGCAAGATCGGTTTTTGTCACTTAACACTTGGATTTCTCTCAAACTCACTTATACTACACTCGGATCAGATGAAGCAGAGTCTCTTCTAAGAGTTGATAATAATAGAATAAGTAGCAAAGAACACAAAGAAATAATTTGCAAGGTACTTGCATATATTACTTCTCAACTCATAGTATTACATGACTCTTACAATCATGTTACGTGAGTTACAATGCAAAACTGTATATAATACTACCCACAGCTGGATATACTTTGATACCAAGTGGAAACCTATGACTAAAGCATATACTACAATGCTAAACTTAAGGTATCTTAGATAAAGTATTATCTAAGATATGGTAATCATGACATGTCTGCGACTTACCTTTGTCACCAACTAAAGTTGGCAACTATACTAACTGATAAAAGTGATTGGTGGAATAAAGTATGGTCAACTGCATGGCTTTTGAGAAAACACCATGCAGTATCTCCAAGTTCTATAGCAGAGTGTTAGAGAGACCATACTTATGTCCACTAGTTCATAGTACTGTCTTCTGAAGGTTAGTTGGCTTCAGAAGAACAAGTTCTTCCGAAGCCACTTATACTTCGGAAGAGACTACTTCTTTCAAGGCTTAAGGACTTCTTCTATTCTTCATACTTCAAAAGTTGACTTCTGATCTTTTCTTTTAAGTCTTGATCTTAGAAGTGAATACTTTGTCTTCGTCAGTAGAGTTTATCTTCGGATGTTGATCTTGGACTTTGTCTTCGGAAGAACTCCTATTCCTTCGGAAGTTCCATACTTAGGTTCAGAAATCCTTTATTTGTTGTTCAAAAATAGTCCAAGTTATTTGGTTTTAGTTGCACCAGCCTTCTTCTTGATCAAACAAACTCCCCCTAGGCTAATGCTACCAAAACCTCACTTGTTCCTGCTTCTCAAAACTTTCAGTACCAGGGAAAGTAGATATATATTTGTTTCTTTGTTCTTCCTGGAAGTGGTGCTGAGAAGCTTGTACAAATCATTTGTGAATAGGAGATCCAGTCTGTCACTTTGAATGATATGCACCCTCTATTGGGTCCCTCTGAAAAGAGTTAGTTGACGGGAGCTATAGTCATACTCCCATCTAACTATTGGTTCCAATTCAGGGCCTTCCACCATCTATAGAAAGGCCTCGCCTTTGGTGGTTGACCTTTCCTTGTCTTCCTTCTCTCTCAGCTTCAACTCCTCTTCAATCCTTGCTTTTGTGGTTAGCTCAGCAAGATGAAGGCTGTTAAGATGACTTCTAATGTGAGCAGCAGTTTTAGAGTTGGAGGGATTGGAGAATGCTTCTCTGCTAACTCAGCACTGTCAAATCTGCTAGAGTAGTAGAGAGGAGGCATTCAACCTGTTGGTTTTTCCATTCTCTCTCTCCACAATGAAGTTGTGAGAGGCTTCATCGAACCACCACTGGATGATTTTCTTATAGGCACAGGGGGCTGACTAGGAATCTTGTCCTCTCTCTTTGTATCCAGCAGAGTCACCAGCTTTCTTCTTAGTTTCTTCTCTTTATTGTTTAAGGAGTGAGAGTTTAGATAAAGAAGTCTAGTAGTATGGTCCAGTGTTCCTCTAGGCAGATCAAGAAATTGATCTCTAGTGAGGGAACATGAAGATCCATCAACATAAGTTAGTTTGACAGAGTCTTCCTCACAAGAGATATCACTCAGGGTTATGCAGTGGATGAGCTTTGGCTTAATTGCCTTGAACTCCTCTAAGGAGAGATGTTTGGAAGGCTGAGGAATGGTTTGGAAGGTTGTTAGGTAGGTTGTGGTGTTGTGGTTTTGGAGAGTGTTTTGGGTTGGAGGATGGGTAGTTTAGGTGGTTGAGATGAGGAAGTTGGTATGGATAATGGTGTAGGTTCAGGTGTGTAGGGTTCAATCTTGATGGGGAATGGAGAGGGAATTGGTTCAGGTTGGGGTTGAGTGGTTGGTTTGAAGATCATTCCCTGTACCCTCTATACGTCTCTTTCCTTTTTCCCATACAAATTCCTGCCTTGATGTCGCTGACAATACTCTGGAGTGTCTTTACAGAAATAGGTCCCACCTGCCTAATAGAGAAGCCATGAGCCCGAAGATAATCTTTCATTCAAGCTTTCTCACCTATCTTCTTGGTAGCAGTGACCCCAACTTCTTCTTCTTTCTTCTTTTTCTCCCTCAACTTCTCTCTCGCAACTCCCTTTCTCTCTTTCTCCAGTTGATCCTACTCTTTGTTGAAGAGCCATAGGATTGTATCATTATCATGTGGAGATGGTTCTTGAAGAGAGAAACCTCTGGAGGTTAGGAAATATATTCTTTCCCTCTAGAGTTGCAGATCAGCTTCCCTTTTCTCCCTTTCTCTTTCCTCCACTAAGGCCAACAATGTTGTTTCCTCCTTTAGTTCAATCTACAACATGGTTGCCTTTTCTAGCTCTACTTACTCCTCCAATGGTAGAAGGAGTATGTCTTCACTGGCAGCTCCAAGCTTGATGAGCCTGTCAATGATCTCTACCCTCTTTTTGTGGTTGACTTCGGTTGGCTACAGCTGCTTTGGAACTGGCAACTAACAATTTCCTAGTTTGAAATCTACCTTTTCTTTAATTTTTCAATCCTCTCCTTCTCCTGAAGTTCTCCCGTAGTCATTTTCTTCTTTCCTTTATCATCTTTGGAAGTGCTTGACTTTGGTGGTTCTTGGATGGAGGGTTCGGATTGAGATAGAGATAGTGAGGTTGTCTGAGCTAGGGGTCGGTTGAGAAAGTCCTCACTATTCACCTCAGATGCCAGCTCTAGAATTGCATCTTTGATGATTAGATCCTCGGACAAAGAGAATAGTCCTTCCACAGCTTCCATCTCAGCTTCGGAAGACTTAGCTTGTTCTTCCGAGGCTTTGACTTTAGCTTCAGAAGTTTGAGGGAGTGCACTATTTGTCCTAACTGTTTTGGTTATTGGGCCATCAGTCTTCATTTCCCCTTCGAATTGAATCTCAAGTTCCATTGGACCTTAGGTTGACTACCTTCTTCCATATTGGTAGAATATGCACTTAACCTCTAAAGCTCTTCAGCTCCAAAGGACATCATAGCCGCATCAGGGTTAGGCTGATCTAGAGAAGATCTCAATAGAAACTTGGAAAAGAGCTTATAGAGATCTCTGAGGATCCTTGGGTCTATTTTTAGGACAACTTAGGAGGGCTCAGGAAAGATAGTTGCAATAGATGCCGAATATTTGGAAGTTGAAACTTGGCTCTGAGGATCCTCAGTTGTTTGTCTTTGAACACTCTCCCCTTTTTTGGTAGCATCATCTTGAGAGCTTGATGAGCTAGAGAAAGAGGTTAATGAGACCTGAATTGGTACATGCCTAACAAACCTCTCAATCTGTTTCTCAGCTAGTTTGGACTTGAGATTCTCAATCTCAAGTTGTTGAGTGACAGACCTATATTCTAAAGTCCTAACCTTAGATTCAAGGTTTGAGACTTTAGAAAGTAGGTCTTTAATGGTGAGCTAAAGTCTTCTCTCATCTTCTTTTGAAGAATCATAGGGAGATGAGGTAACATACCTAGTATGTTCATCCTCACCACCAGATGTGGTTTCTGGGCACCCTGGTTTCCCTTGCTTAATGATGTCTCTTTCAGAGACATCAATACGCATGGTTGCTGTAGATTCAGTCTCAGAGATGTTACCACTGTCCTGAAGATCCATTAAGGCTCCTTCAGTAGTGGAAGCTAAATCTACATGAGTCCCCTCCACATTAGTGGGACTCACCTCAGTAAAGGCTTGCTGATGGGGGCTAGAGATAAGAGGTCTCTCTAGGCTCTGTTGATCTTTGAGAGAGTGTTGTAGATCAATGTCATTGTCATGAAGGGACGTAATCTCTTCATCAGTTTCGAATAGAAGGTCGGTAAAGGATATAGAAGTTAACCTAGTGACCTCGGGACCTTGGTCAATGTCTACAGGCATTGAGCCTATGGTAGGTTGTCCCTTTGTGGCTGCTTAGAAGAGTATAAAGACTCACGCTGAGGGTTTTTAGCTCGGGTTCTGGGCTCATGGGTTTGAGACTGAGGAGACTCAAAAGCCATATTGAGGTCAATTGTGAAGGATGGTGAGACCTCAGACTAAGTGGGAGCCCATTGTTCCATTCTAGTCTTTTTGGATTGAACATGAGGAGCTTGTTCAATCAGAGAAGGTTGAACAAGGGTTCGTTTGGCGCGTCGTTGATATATGATGGTGATGGGGCGAGAAGGTAGATTTGGCAATATGAGGACAATTGCTGGTGTGGGTTCATCACCTGTGGGGTCAACAGGGATGTCACCAGGAGCTATTGGCTCAGTCATACCTAGAAGCAGAGCAGTATGTCTTCTAGTGAAATTGATGGACACTTACTTCAAAGTCTTACCTGGAAGATGGTTGGTCTTATTTGAGGGACAATCAGAGTAGCTGCATAAACAAGTTGACTCTGGTCCAGCTCATAGTTGATTATATGCTAAAGAAACTTGGGATACATGAAGAATGTTTCCCGCTAGAGGTTTCCCATAAGATTGGCCAGCACAAATCTTGAATAGTTAAAGCGAAAGCTTCTCACCATTCCATGAAATAGGCACCCTTGCTCGTATGGGATTTGATCCCATCCCAGATTTGTTGGATAGGCAATGCAGAACGACATACAACAGGAACTTCCAATTATAAGAAAAGTTGAACTTGTATATTGTAGACCTACTAACATCTCCACCATATCCCATTTGAAAGTAGGTATTGTCCAAATTTGCTTTGGGGAACTCTGTGGGGGTGCCTTCATCATGAAGCTTGAGATGCTCCCTGATGAGTTGTCCGTAATGACCAACTCCTGGCCACAAATGCTTGATCTTATTACCCGTACCCCATTTAGGGTTTCAATCTAGCCATTTGCCCAAAATTCAACCATATGATTGAATAAATGGTAGGGTTAAAAATCAAACCAATGTAATAAGATGATTGGGTAAGAAAGGAGATGATATCAAAGAAGTCAACATCTCTTGAAGAATCAAGAAGTGCGACTTGATTGTGCTGAGGGTTAAGTGCCATATGAGAAAGTTGTAGGTAGATGAGTTTGGACTTGGGTAAATTGGAGACAAAGGTAGCTTTTAGGGCAGTAAAATTTGGTAAGAAGATGAAAGTGAGTAGTCGGGATGATTTATATAGGTGAAATGGCGTTTAAGGAGGTTAGGATAAGATGATGTGATGTGTTAGTGGCTGGTGTGACAGGGGCGGTAAGGTCTAGTTCATTTAAAAAATCCGACATCATTAAAAAACTCTTTACTTTTTACGGAGTGGGGCCCAAAATATTTCCATTACACAGTAAAGTCTTTCTTCCGAGTATAAAGTATTTCCGAAGGTAGTTTGTCTTCTGAAGGAAGTATTTACTTCCGAAGGTAGAGTCCTATTTCCAAGAGTAAAGATTGCTTTCCGAATGAAGAGATTTTATAAGCTTCGGAAGTAGATCTGATATGTAATCAATAGCTTCTTCCAAGACTAAAACTCTTCTGAGAAGAAATTATCCTGGGAGAATTTGCTTCGGAAGATATGAAAACATCTTTCGAGGGTTAATTCCTCTTTGGAAGAATTTATACTTAGTGAAAATTTTAGAGAGAGACCTTTTGTAATAGGGCTTAGATTGTTTTGACACAAGACTTTTCATAAAAAAAGAGGTTTTCAAAAGAGATAGACTAATCAATGTTTATCATCCCAATGGCTGTAATGAAATACTTAAATCTTTGTTCATCAAAAGCTTTGGTGAACAAGTCAGCCTATTGTTCATTTGAGTCACTTTGATTAGCTTAATTAGATTTTTCTCATGAATATCTCTAATGAAATGGTACTTGATATCAATATGCTTTGTCTCGGAGTGCTTCACAGGATTTTCAGTGATAAAGATAACATTGTTGTTGTCAATGTAGATAGGAGTGCTCATGAAGTTGAATTCGTAGTCTATCATCTGGTTCTGAATCCATAGCAGCTAAACACAGCAACTTATAACAACAATGTATTTTTCTTCAACAGTTGATGTAGAGACATATGATTTCTTTTTGCATTGTCATGAGATAATCCTACCAACAAGAAATTAACATCCACCTGATGTTGATTTCTTGTCAATGTTTTAGCTACCATAGTCACTATCAAAGTAGCCATAGAGGTTGAAATTGTTATTCCTTGGATACCAGAGACCTAATTTAGGTGCTCCTTTATAGATACATATGTACCTAGTTTATGAGCTTAATGTAAAATGTCTTTTATGTCTGACATATATGTAATAGAATGGGTTGAATGAAATACAATGTGTGGTTCATGCTTATGATGTTTAATATTTCATTGATTATTGTGTGTTAACGCTTATTGACTAACTATATAGGTTTGTGGTTGTTTACATAGTTCTCAGTCAATAATGATTGAGAAACGTGCTTAAACTTAATCGTGTGAAGTTCTCATGCGAATGGACCATGCTAATGGACCATACGCATGAACAACTTCATGCTAATGGACCAGTCGCATGACTGAACTAGGAGACTGGATCAATCACACGATTGTGACATGAGATTGACTCAGTCGCACGACTGAAGCCTCAGTCGTGCGGATGGAACAATCGTATGACTCAGTCACACGACTGAACCATACTAATGGTTCAGTCGCACGAATGAGATACCCTAACCTATAAATACCACTTAATTCGTGGAAAAACACAAAAATTCGAATACCTACGCACTAAATCGCACCCTAGCCATCCAGAGAACCTAGAACACCTGTTCCAAGTTCATAGATCGCTGTAAATCGTCCTACTATTATTCTTGACGTTTAGTTACATTCTTGGATTGATTTTACACGCATTCTCACTAATTGGGTCGCCAATCAAATAGGATTCCGCACTATTTGAGTTGGTATACGCGTAAATCAGTTAGTACTCCGTCTGTACACAGTCCCTAAAAAGTGGTAGCAAAGCATTGGCTCTTGATTTACGTGTGATTCGATCGATTTTGATATAAAAATCGTGTTTTTCACTCAAAAACGTAATCTTTTTGTGTCAAACAGTGTTTTAGATGTCTACAGGTCAAAAAGTTAATGTTTTCCAACATACGGCAATTAGGGTTAGTGAGAAAGTCGTGTTTTTACGTCAAAATAACTTAAACCTTCGAATTCTCAAAATTCAACAGATTCAGTTGCACGATTGACTCAATCGCACGACTGAATCCATCCGCATCCCTCATACGCACGATTGGACTCAGTTGTTCATCCATTCGTACGACTGAACTGCCCATTCGCATTATTCATCCGCACCTTCCCATTCGCACGATTGAGCCATACGCATTTGCTCATTCCCACGTCTGAGCCAACCGCATTGTTCAATCGCACGAAGTGTTCATTCGCACTTCCTCAGACGCACAAGTACACCAACTAGTTCTAAATTCCAAAGTCATTAGTAATGGAGGATCAATATTCAGTGTTCACCACAGGGAGGGATTCAAGAATCCAAAATCTATTGCTTCTGGAAAATGAAGTGGGGAATCACAATAAACCCCCTAAGCTCATAACGTTAGATGATTAACCGCAATGGAAGCAAAGATTCAAGATCTACTTAAATGGAGTAGATTCCAATCTGTGGGAGTCGATAGAGACGGGGTATAGCATGCCAGTAGGTGCAGATGGAGTCAAACTTACCTTAGGCGGCATGACTGATGGCCAAAAGGTGAAATACAATGCTGAGAAGAAAGTATATGCATTGCTAACTTAGTCAATTCCTAAGGACATCTTCCATCAATTTTCTGATAACAAGCAAGCAAAGAAGTTGTGGGATGCATTGGAAAAACGGTATGACAGAAATGCCTCATTAAAAGCTCTAATAGCTAAAGCATTGAAGAAGGAGTTCGACAACTTCTCGTCAATGGGTATGGAGAGCTTGGATGACATCATCGATCGGTTCTACCACTTGATGAGTGAGTTGCACACTCATGGAGTTACAACATCTATGGAAGACAAGGTGTCGAACTTTGCAGATGGGTTGCCAGAGAAGCGGGTTTCCTTTGTATCCAACCTCAGACATAATGATCTGCTGGCAAAGTTAGATATCAATGATTTCATTCTAAAACTAAGAGAGGAAGAGTTAAGGATGAAGTATAGGGCCCAAAAGTCTTCATATGATCAGAATCCATCACTATACGACTCAACTCCACAAGCCAAAACGTCTAGAGCACCACTTCAAACGGCATTTGTGTCGAGTTCAACTGCTCCATCTCAAGCTACTACTTCAAGATCTGACACGTCAGGGTCGTCTTCTACCTAATACATAGCACCTGAAGCCAATGCTATAAAACTGAAGACCGAGAATCTCGGGAATGTGACAGTAGAGGTAGAAAAGGAACATATGGATCTCTTAGCAGCTATCGTTCACTCCAATGACGGACTAGTTGCTGGGAAAATTGAAAACTGCCATCTGGCAGATGAGGACTATGAGCAGGTAGAAGAGACGAAGCTAGGGAGAATGGACATCATGTGGGCCTTAGCAAGTGCTGTTCGGAGAGCTAAGAAGTTTGTCAAGAAGACCGGACAGAACATGATTACCACTAAGGACACAACTTTTGGTTTTGACAGGACCAAAGTTACCTGCTTCAACTATGGGGAAAAGGGGCACTTCAAACGTGAATGTGTGAAGCCCAAGAAGTAGTCCTACTTCGTCAAGCAAGGATCCTAAGGCCTTGACCGGTCAGGATGATGAAGGACAAGATTGGAGCTTTCGGTTTGTGTCCCCGAGAGAATCCAACATTGCTAGTGTTGAGGATTTAGATGACGACTCGGCAAGCAAAGGTGATATTGCAGTGGAACTCGCGATGTCAAATAATGAAGAAACTGCAACTTTGGTTGATCACCTGCCTGAAGAAAGGATACGTTCCACAAGTTCAAAATCACCAGAACCAGAAAAGTCAGACTCTGCTTTGATGGCTGATTCAACCGCACCCTCTCAGGTAAGTACTACAGATCAATTATTTCATAATCATGCTTGTGTTGAATGTAATAAATTTAGGGAAAGCATTGATTTGAAATTTGCTAGGTTATTAGATCATAATGATAGCTTTGTAAAGGACTTGCAACTGTGCACAGAAGCAAATAGAATTTTAAAACAAAATGTGCACAGTTATAAAGGAAAGATTGAAATTTTAAATAAACAACTTAGGGAAACTGAAGTTGTAGCTTTTAACCAAGCTAATGACATTAAGTTCTATCTAAACTCCCTAGAAGAAACAAAGAAACAAAAAGCAGTTTTGGAAGTAGAAGTAAATTCATCAAAACAGAAACTGCATAGTTGGACTAGTTCTTCTCACATAGTTCAGCACTTAGTGAGAGAACGTAACAACGGGGAGGGTTTGGGTTATAAAGTGGTTCCACACCACATGAAACCTTGTTGAATGCCAAAAGCAAACCAATAAATAATAGCCCAATCAAGGATCATGTGGTGTCCACTCCTCTTGTAAGTGATCCAGATTCCATAAGTAAACCAAATGAATCTAGCACTAAACAAAAGGAGCCCACTTCTAAATCAAAAGGTAAAATGCCTATGGTGAATCTGGAAGAACAATTTGAAAAGGTTAATATAAAGTCAGGTTCAACCACATCTAAGTCTGAACCTAAAAAGATCATACATGTTAACCAAACATGTGCATCTTGTCCAAGTCCAGGTAAACAAAAGAGTAAAGATGTTAACAAGGTTCAAACAATTAATTTTGTTAAATAAGTTAAAACATCGAAACAAGAAGTGTCTAAACCCAAATTGAATAAAGTCACACGTGTGTCACACACTTCTCCACAGAAACAGGTACTCCATCATGTCGAAAGTAAATCATGCTACAACTATGGAAAGTATGGACACATCGCGTCTACTTGTCCTTATTATCAGACTCCAAGGCAGAAAATTGAACTTTATGACACTAAACCTAACACTTCAAAAAGGAGATCCATGACTCCACCAAAAAGGGTCAGTGAACCTAAAGTTCAACCCATTAGCCAGTCGTCTGTTTATCACAAACAAGCCTTACACAAAGCTGGCTTATGGAAAGAAAAGTCTATTTCAATGTCTGATAATGAGAACAAGAAGACAAATGATCTTCCCTCACCCTTTAATGGACAATGGGTTGAATTTATGATGTGTGATGCCTCTGGGACACCCTAGCCGGTTAAGGCTTGGGTCCCTCACCTTAACTAATGTTTTCAATTGAATATGCAGGTGTTCGCTATAGTGCTGAAACAAACACTTGGATTGTAGATAGCGGAGCATCCAGACACATGACTGGGAACCGAGCACTCCTGTCAAACGTCAAACAAATAAAAGGAGGCCATGTTTCATTTGCTTGAAACAAAGGAGGTTATATCACAGCTCAAGGGGAAGTGTGGAATCAGAAATTGAAGTTTGACAAGGTAAACTATGTTTAAAAACTTCAAAATAATTTTCTTTTTGTTTCCCAAATATGTGACAAAGGATTTAAAGTAGTATTCGACAATAAGAAGTGCTATGTCCTGAAAAAGGACTACGTGGTCCCGGAGGACCAAGTCTTAATGTCAGCCTCAAGATACAATGACCTTTACGTCTTGGATCTATCAAAGGCCTCCACAACGGATCATCAAGTTCAGTGCTTCTTGTCAAAAGCTACTGAAAAGGATTCTATCTCCTGGCATAGGAGAATTGGGCACATCAATCCACGGAAGATGAACCACTTGATCCATAATGATCTAGTGCGAGGAGTAAATGTCAAAAACTTCCAACTACCAGATTTTTGTGTCGCCTACAAGAAAGGTAAACAGACTAAGAAGTCTCATAAGGCAAAGAAAGTTCATTCCATAGAACTGCCTCTTGAGCTTCTTCACATGGATCTGTTTGGTCTAGTAAATACAAGGAGCATCGCCGGCGACTTGTACTGCTATGTAGTTACAGATGACTACTCAAGATTCTCTTGGGTAATGTTTCTAAAATCTAAATCTGAGACATTTGAGTCATTCAAAGAGTTAGTAACTACGTTAGAGTCTCTCTACAAGCTGAAGGTAAGACAAGTACGCTTAGACAATGAAACAGAGTTCAAGAATCAATGGATAGAGGCATTCTGCAAAGAAAAGGGAATTGTACATCAGTTCACATCTGTCTACACTCCACAGATGAACGGGGTTGCTAAAGGGAAGAACAGAAGCTTGATAGAGACTGCAAGGACGATGCTAGCAGACTCGAAACTGCCTATCCAATTCTGGAACGAGGCAGTGGCAAATGCATGTTACACTTTGAATCGAGTCTTGGTGGTTAAACGACATGGAAAAACGTGTTACGAGTTGCTAAAACGACGTAAACCTAATCTGGAGAACCTCGAACCTTTTGGCGCACCATGTACATTGTTGATGAAAACTCAGGAAGGCAAGTTTAGCGAGAAGGCTGAAGAAGGAATCTTTCTAGGATACAACATACCGAATAAGAGAGTTTACAACAACTCAACGGGTCAAGTAGAAGTGTGGTGTAACGTCAACGTTCAGAGATACACCACCCCTCCTGCTAGAAAAGGACCCGTATTCGTTTTCGACTATGATGGATTCTTCAAGTCCTTAAACATCCCTCTCATACTTTCTGACGATGAGTTAGCAACCAAAATGATGTATGATGTCTTAAACACACCAACACAAGACTCTACAACAATTGGTTCACAAGGTGAGTTGCCTATTCAATCAGGGGGAGCACTCGAGGTAAGTGACTCCTCCTCTAACAATGAAGCCATGGAGAATGATCATAACGATTAGGAGGAACAGGTTCTTACTACTGTAAGTCCACAAGCATCTGACGTTGATGCCTCTGAGTCTTCGGAACCTCACACTCCTACTGCCTCAGAAACGGAACCAAACGTTCATAATCTTGATTCTGATATAGTTGTACCAACCACTCCTGGATCACGCCTCAATGTCTATCATCCTCTGGACAATGTCATTGGGGATGTTAGATCAGGAGTTCAGACGAGAAATCAGCTATATTCAACTGATTATGCATTGGTAGTGGAAAAGGGATATCTTCACGATGGTGCATATCGTTGTTTCGTGTCTCAGTTTGAGCCAAAATACATCAGTGAAGCCCTAAACGATCAGGCATGCGTGAGTGCCATGAAAGAAGAACTTCTTTAGTTCAAGAAGTTAGGTGTATGGACACTGGTGGATAGACCTAAAGGTGCTAAGGTAATTGGCACCAAATGGATTTTGAAATGCAAGAAAGATAACCAAGGGGTCATAATCAGAAACAAGGCTCGACTTGTAGTTCAAGGATTTCAACAAGCCGAGGGAATTGATTACAACGAGGTGTTTGCACCCGTGGCAAGAATGGAAGCCATCCGTATCTTCCTAGCCTATGCATCGTATATGAAGATTAAAGTCTATCAACTCGATGTTAAAAGTGCATTCCTTCATGGTGAAATCCGAGAAACAGTGTACATCATCCAACCGAGGGATTCGAGGATCCGTATCATCAGGACAGAGCTTACAAACTAGATAAGGCTCTCTACGGGCTTCACCAAGCCCCAAGAGCATGGTATGAAAAACTCTCAACGCACCTTGTGAAACACGTATCTTGCAGAGGTGTAATTGACTATACACTATTCATCAAAGAAAAGGATGGTGATCTACTGCTTGTTCAGATTTAAGTTGATGACATAATCTTCGGTTCTAAGAACAAAGACTTATGTAAAGAATTTGAAGCAGTTATGAAGGCAGAATTTGAAATGAGTGCCATGGGAGAGATGAAGTTCTTTTTCGGTTTACAGGTGGATCAAACACCAAAGGGGATATTTCTACATCAGAACAAGTATATAGGGGATATTCTCAGTCAGTTTGACATGGAGAATGCTTCCGCAGCTGGGACTCCACTTGCTACAAACCATGATGTAGCACCCGACGAGAATGGTGATCTTGTTGATGCCACCATGTACCGAGGAATGATTGAATCCCTCATGTACCTCACTGCCTCAAGACCAGATATCATGTAAGCGACGTGTCTTTGTTCAAGATATCAGGCGAAACCAAAAGTTAACCATCTTATTGGGCTTAAAAGGATATTTTGTTATCTGAAGGGAACACCAACACTTGGGTTGTGGTATCCTCATGATGATGACTTTGAGCTTACCGTGTATAGTGACTCGGATTATGGCGGATGCAAAATGAACTACAAGTCCATGTTAGCAGGATGTCAATTCTTGGAAGGAGATTAGTAACCTGGTAGTGTAAGAAGCAGACCTCGGTTGCTCTGTCAACCTGTGAAACCGAATATGTTGCTGCTGCAAATTGCTATTCACAAATCATCTGGATTCAACAGCAAATGCGGGACTACGGTTTGCAATTCTCTAATACTCCTATATTTGATGATAATTCTGCTACAATACCCGTAACTAAAAATTCGATCTAACAACCTAAAACCAAACACATCGGAATTAAATATCATTTTATACGTGATTGCTTTGAAAAACATTTAATCGATGTGATTAAAATAAATATGGATTTTCAACGTGCTGACATCTACACAAAAGCCTTTGATAAACCATGTTTTCTATATCTGTTAGAGGTCAACGACGTTAAAAAGAAAAATGATGTTATTCCAGAAGATGAACATGTTTAGTCTGATGCGTCGAGTCCATTTTTCTTTTATTTTCTTTGATTTTATATTATTTTATTTAATTAATTTTAGTGGTTTTATTTCTTCGCCTATTAAAATCCTAAAACACAAATCTTTACGGTTTTAGAATTTTAGGGGAAGAATAGGTTAAGTTAGTATTAAAAAAAGGAAGAGGGAGGAGAACAAGCAAGTTAAAAGAAATGAGATCGTATCTGAGATATCGATTCAACGACTATGGAAAATGATAGTACACAAGAACAAAGAATTTGGGACTTTAAAAATATTTAAATTGAATTAGAACGAAATTCAAAGTATAAGTCTGAGAAGTCTAAGCAAAAATAAAGGGAAAATGATAGTAAAACTAGTTATTACTAAGGTAACACGGAGAAAGTAAACCTAGAGGTTGCTAGACCATTAGATGATATGTCGGTAGATTCAACACAATAGATAAGTAGACTTTGTTGGTGATCTCAAGATCAAACTAAGTTGTTCAACAAGCTGTGGGTTATCATCTTATCCCTACTTAACACAATCAACAGAGTTCCAATAAGGGGTGACGAGCATAATAAACACCACAAATTTGTGTGGATGACCATAATATGAGCAAAAGCACATGATGAAAAATGCAAAAAGCAATCAAACTAATAACCTATGTTGTTAGTGAGATCTGTGCAAAAAGAATAAAATTGCTCAAATAAGAAGATAGGTTGCGTGTCTCTCTGCTGTGCGGTTGCACTGACATGAGGATAAGCATAACCTATATATTCTAGAATTCATTGTTGTTTGCCACCTCTCTGTTGTGCGGTGGCACTGACCTGAGGCTTGGCTTCTCTTTGAAAGCTCTAAGAATAGTTTCTTCTTGTTAAAATACCCGTAGAGGCTAAAAAATCTCTTGAGGAATGTTGATTACCATATAAGAGTGGGATCCACAAATGCTTGTTGAAATAATTTAACCTAATGTATTACCAATCTGTGTCAAAAGTCTGTGTATGGATCTAAGTGGACAAGTATACTAACAATCATCGTGGCGGTAATTCTTGAAAGTCTCAATCAATGTGTGCATCTTATAATACTAGTATGATTTCCTAAACTTGCTTATGAATCTCGATGAAAACAAGAATCTAGCATCAAAAGATTTTGGTAGCATGTCCCGAATGATTTGATTTTCCTGTATGATTCCATAATGAATCATTCTACTTATGGTCAAAACAACTTAAAGCTGCCTGTTCAAGAAATAAATCTGTTAGATTTCTATCTTAGAATTTTCGCCTCACACAAAATCACAAAAAGATGTTTTTAAATTTTGTCCTTTAGTTCTAGTAGTTTCATTGTTTAAGTTTGTCAGTTTAGTTGTTAAAAGTCAGACTAGATATTGGAATTCTGTTGGGATCTACTCACTAAAAATGGTCATATCTGAAGTGACCAAACGGGTTTTCAAATAGTTTTAAAAGGATCACGTCTGAGGTGATCAAAACTTGTCTAAATTAAAATGGTCATGTCTGAGATGATCGAATGCTCAAAATGTTTAATCAAAATTTAAAAGAAGTTAAGTGTCAAATGGTCATAAAGTCAAATTCATGAGTATGATCCATTCGTATGATTGGACCATACTTATGAACCAGTAAACTGAATGGAGCATAAGTATGAACCATACACACGACTGGCTTACAAGAATGAGCCCGTCACCTGAATGGGGTTAACCGAATGAGTTAGTCGCCCGACTGAAACCCAATCGGCCGACTGAATGTGATCGACTGAACCAATCACACGACTGAGATCCAATTGCGCGAATGAAAAGAGCGAATGGATCCAGTCGCCGATTGAAACTAGATTCAGTATAAATAGGGCTAAGTCGGTCGCATATGCTCATCACACCCCATTCACCCTAAAATACCCGATAGTGTCGTTACTCTGCCTGATTTTCCTTTGACCTTGCTTGACTTCAATTTGTTGTATTCTGATGATTGCCGGTGTTTACACAGGTACAATGCGGTGCAATCTACTCAAATGGGAATCAAATTTTACCCTAAATGACTGAATTCAGACCTAAATGGAACCAAGACTTTGTTTGACAAATTAACTAATAAAACTGAGTATTTTGTGAAATAGAAAGTTATTAGGGGTTATATCGGTCACTTGCGAGACTAATGAACCAAACCACGAAGTCTAATACTAAGTTCTACTCAAGATTTGAATTTCAATTGAACAGACAGTCTGTCATACGATTGGACACCCTAATGAACTTCAATCGCATGACTAAGCTGGGCAAATGACTCAGTAGGCCGAATGAACGAGGCGTATGAGCTCAGTCACCCGACTGAACTCAGTCGCAGGCTCAGTCACCCAATTGAACTCAGTCGCAGACTTAGTCGCCCGACTAAACCAGGTCGCAGGCTCAATCGCCCGAGTGAACCCAATCGCATGCTAAGTCGCCCGTCTGAAGTCAGTCGCATACCAAATCAATCGACTGAACTCAATCGTATGATCAATCACATGAATGAATCAGACTGATCCCAAACAGTTTAAAGTGAATTGGCTTATGTTATCTGCTGATCTAATATGTATGTGTCTTGTGTTACAAGTTCATGGCAGATCGGTGGATCATAAACACTAAGCACAATATTTGTGCTCACTTGGATTCCACCACTCGGAATGATGCCGAGTTTTATGGGATTATAGCATTCCTAAAGGGATCGAGGATTTATTGAGCGATATCTACACCGTGCACACCCTATAGGTCGATACAGCAGGCCTTCTAGGAAGGTGCTTTTGTTGACCGATCGACTGAGCCCTACAGTATACGTAACTCCATATTTGGCCAGGAGATCGAGGTTACAGCAGCTGATCTGAAACGGGTTCTTGATTTGGGAGATGTTGCTTATCCCACCAGACTACATCCCCTTACCGTAAGGGGATGCTTTCTTCGGATGAGCTACTCTGGGGGCATCAATGCAGGTGTGCTCAATAAAAGCAACCTGTGTCCCCAGTTCAAGTACTTAGCTCATGTTACACTAAAGTGCATTGCTTCAAGAAGGGGTGGATTTGATGACTTATCGGACCAAATCCAGAATGCCTACGTGGCACTGGTGTTGAATCACCCCTTCAGCTTCTCCAACATGATATTCTCATACTTGATCGAGAATATAGAAGTGAAAGGCAAAGAGGGCTTCTGCATGTACCCAAGATTTCTGCAGATGATCATCAACGAGAAGCTTCAAACTTTGCCTAAGGAGAGCCATGATGTGTATTTCTCGAGATCATGGATGATACTACTCTTGAGAGAATGAAGGTTTACAGGGGCAAGCAGGTAAAGCCGCCTATAAAGAGAATGTTTGGGCACTTAGCGAGAGAAGACTACGTGGCGCCAGCTCGACGAAAGTGGCATCACGAGGATAGTGATTCAGATGTAGAGCAGATTGCTCTACCCTCTGATGACTCTGATGGAGATGATCATGATTCTGATTAGGGAGGGGATGGTTAGGGTGGACCCACACTAGCTCCTATACACCCTGACTTTCAGTTGGAGAAGGGGGTGTCAGAGGAAGAGTCTCTGGTGCGAACGGTGGGGAGTCGTGTCGTAGCCATAGAGAGTGGTATGTAGGCAGTTGGTGGACGCCAAGGGCAGTGCAGGGATGCTGGTGCTACTGATACAGATCCATCATATACCCCGGACCCACCATACAGCCAAGGGGAAAAGAATGGCTCACCTGTATGGCAAGAAGGGGAAGAGACTAAAGTTCACATTGACCTCTACTACAACCACAACCACCACCTCAGGCACTACTGCTACCACAACCACTACTACACCACCAGTCACTACCAAACTTCCCTCCACCTCCACCATAGTTACCACCACCACTACTACTACTTCACCCACCATCACCACTACAACCACTCCACCACCCATCTACACCACTTCCACCACCATTACAGCATACCCAACACCACCCATACATACACCACTACAAATATTCAGCACTGCCACCACCACCATCACCACTAGCCACGAGGCAGGACCATCATATCACCCATCTTTTCCTTCAAGATCATCTTTACCTCATAGTGGGGTAGAGGAATAGCTTTCAGCACTAAATCGTATGGTGCTGAAGTTGTTGGCTGCCGATGACGAGAAGACTGTCAAGCTACGATAGCTAATGGAGCAGGCTCAGCTTATGGCTGCTCAAAGTCAAGAGATTGCCCAACTCAAGGAGCAAAACATGCTATCCACTAAGAAGATCGAGGAGTTGAGGATGCCAAAAGGACCATCATGCTCAAACTTAAAGGCACAAAGGATAAGCCTCTGAAGATACGAGAGGGAGATGGTGATGATGGTGATGATGAAGATGAGGATGATGATGACGAGGATGATTATGAGGATGAGACCGAAGGTGGAGATGATGAGGATGCAGGAGAAAATGGAGATGATGAAGAAGGTGGAGGTATGTTTGCATCGGGTGCTACACAAGCTAGTGAGAGGCGAACAAAGAAGAATCAAGATCAGGGTGCCTCGACCTCAGCCCCGACAGCAGAAGAGCACATAATTCTGGAAAAACGTAATGATTAGATGTTTATGTAATTTTAAATCATGTGTAATTGAATCTTGTATGAAACTCGTGTACATAATGTTTATATTTATTAAATGTTTACTGTCTTGATTATTGACTAATGGTTGATGTGTTTATATGTTTAAATCAAGCAGATCATTCATCTCAGCAAGATGAGTACAATGTTGCTCCCCTTCAGCATATCAAGTCTCAACTCATAATGATACTTGATTTGCAAGGGATCGTCAGGAGGTCACTGAGCTACACTCCTGAAGAAGGAGAAATAATTCACGACCTTACTAATGAGCAACTGGCTGAGATGTTCCGACTGAATCTAGATGAGCTTGTGAAAGATGCTCCTACTGTTGACATGGATAGTGATGATGAGCTTAACGATGTGGATGAGATTGAAGACATCACATCACAACATTATCCAGAGTATGGTGACAATAAGGGAAATGTAGTCCCCAATCTGGGTGACACCCTTGTCAGTGATACTTTTGAAACACTGGATAAGATGGAGCAGGAGTAGAAGAAGAATAAGGATCAAGCCCAAGCCTCGGACGCCGATATGAACATCAAAAAGGCTGAATGGGCGGCATGTTTTACAGATATCAGAGCCCAACGCAATGCTCCAAAGTCTAGTACCTACAACAAGCTTTACAAAGTGACGAAGCATCTGAAGGTGTCAGGAAAAATCATAGCGTGGGAATAGTTTGACGATCTGAATGTTAATGCTATCAAGAGAGAGAACGGAATCAAGTACTTCAGATTCCCACACGATCTGAAGACTCTACCCGGTTTTGAGCTTAACCAGCTGGCCAAATTGAAGCTGTTATATGCTGACCCTCGAAAGATGTCAGGCTGGTTTGAAGCTGCTTTGAAGAGAGAGTACCACACCAGGTGGGTCAAATTCAAACCTTAACAACCAACTAGGTATACCAGAAGATATAAAGTTGATGCCATTACTGGAAAGCCAAAGATTGTGCTAAAGTGGAGTCCTCCACGCACAATGTCGAGAATCCCTCTAAGGAAAATGCCTCAGGACTTCACTCCACACTTTAAATAGTGGTAATATGATTGGAGAACAGGTGAGGCGGTCATAGTTCTGAATAGAAATGGAAATATGGAAACTATCAGGGTGTTTGACCCAATGTGGCTTGCTAACTTGTAGGCTGATGATGTTTACACCTTGTACAAGTGGCCACTGTTCTATGACTCGCAAGACATTATACAAGCTCTCCAGTTCCAAAACGTAATAAGTCTCTGCTTTGCATTCGAAATACATGAAGGAGTTACAAGGGAGAAGAAGTACAAGAAATATGAAGAGCTAATGAAGAATCTTAGACAATAGAGTAAATTAGGTCCAAAGGGGAGTTTGTAGATACATATGTACCTAGTTTATGAGCTTAATGTAAAATGTCTTCATGTCTTACATATATGTAATAGAATGGGTTAAATGAAATACAATGTGTGGTTTATGCTTATAGTGTTTAATATTTCATTGATTATTGTGTGTTAATGCTTATTGAACTAACTATATAGGTTTGTGGTTGTTTACATAGTTCTTACTCAACAATGATTGAGAATCATTCTTAAACTTAATCATATGAACTTCTCATGCGAATGGACCATGCTAATGGACCATACGAATGAACAACTTCATGCTACTGGACCAGTCGCATGACTGAACTAGGAGACTGGATCAATCGCACGATTGTGACATGAGATTGACTCAGTCGCACGACTGAAGCCTTAGTCGTGCAGATGGAACAACCGTATGACTTAGTCACACGACTGAACCATACTAATGGTTTAGTCGCACGAATGAGAAACGCTAACCTATAAATACCACTTAATTCGTGGAAAAACACAACAATTCGAACACCTACGCACTAAATCGCACCCTAGCCGTCCAGAGACCCTAGAACACCTATTCCAAGTTCATAGATCGTTGTAAATCGTCCTACTATCATTGTTGACGTTTAGTTACATTCTTGGATTGATTTTACACGTGTTCTCACTGATTGGATCGCCAATCAAATAGGATTCCGCACTATTTGAGTTGGTATACACATAAATCAGTTAGTACTCTGTCCATACATGGTCCCTAACATCCTTTGAGATATCTTAGGATTCCCTAAGCAGCAACTAGGTGAGGCACCTTTGGAGCAGCCTGATATCTTGCACAAATGTAGGTTGCAAACATAATATCAAGTCTACTTGCTGTGAGATACATCAGAGAATCAATAATTGCCCTATACTGATGTTGATCAGTATCCTCCCCCTTAGAGGCAGGAGTGAGATTATGGTTTCTAGGTATGGGTGTCTTGGCTGACTTACAATCCTTCATGTCAAATCTTTCTAAGATGTCATTAACATACATAGACTGATTAATGAAAAACCCTTCCTTCATTTGTTTTACCTGAATTCCAAGGACAAAATTCATTTTCCCATAGAATTCATCTCAAACTTTTTCTTCATGATGCTCTCAAAGTCTTTACACATTTGGTCATTTGAGGAACCAAATATGATGTCATCAACATAAACATGAACGAGCAATATGTCCTTTCCATACTTCCTTATGAAAAGAGTCTTATCAATGGTACCTTTAGTGTAACCATTCTTCAGGAGAAACTGAGACAAAGTATCATACCATAGCCTAGGTGCTTGGTGCAACCCATATAGAGCTTTATCCAATTTGCACACATAGTTAGGGTGTTATGGGTCTTCATATCCTGGAGGCTGGCACACATAGACTTTCCTATCTATATCCCCATATAGAAAGGCTCACTTGACATCAAGCTAATAAACAGTGAAATTCCTGGATGCAGCATAGGCAAGGAAGATCCTAACTGCCTTAAGTCTTGCAACGGGTGCAAAGACATCAGTATAATCAATTTCCTCCTCTTACATGTATCCTTGAACCACCAGTCTTGCTTTTTTTCTTGATGATCAAGCCTCTATCATCTCTCTTGTTTCTAAAAACCCATTTTGTGCCTATAGGTACTTGACAAGATGGTAACGGACATAGGTTCTAAACCTTTTGTCTCTTGAATTGAAGCGGCTCCTCTTACATTGATTCAACCTAGCTACTATCTTCAAGGCGTCTTCTACCTTCTTGGGTTCCATCTAAGACAAGAAGCACGAGTACAGGCAGACATTCCTATGATGCGTTTGTCCTCTTGTTCTCACACCTTTAGAGACATCCCTTATGATGTTCTTAGCTGGATGAGTGTTGTGAATTCTAAGTCGAGGAATTACCTCTAGTTGCAAAGATAGATCCAGATTAGACATATTTTGCTCAAGAGCTTGAACACTTTGTCTAGCTGTTGTTTCAAACTCATTCAATAAGGACTGGTTGAATAAATGAGAAACATCATTAATTGTTGGTTGTGAAGCAGCATTAACAGTTGTATGTTCCTTCAAGATGCTAATTCCACTAGCTTGGTGTTGTGTAGGGTCACTTGATGAAATTTGAGGGACAACAGCTGAATCACTGGTTGAAGCTCCACTATCCCTTGAGATAGTTATACTGTCAGATCTACTAATAGTGGAAGCTTGATTTGTTGTAACTCTTGGAGAACTTGGAATAGGTCTTGGTAGCTCAAATAGTTGGTTATTTTTAGAATTGCTTTGAGCACCTATTCTAACTGAAACATTCTCACAAGATGGTTTAGAATAGTTTGGAAACAATTCTAAGTCAAAAATATGATCAGGGTCATTCCCCTAACACAAGGAGTGTGCTCATTGACAATAATGTTGGATGATTCCTTTAATTGTTGATTTTTGATGTCATAAACTCTATAGCTTTAGAGTTAGAGGAGTATCCAACAAAGATATCATCATTCTACTTTTTAGCAAATTTGATAAGTTGTCCTTTGTTTTAAGTATGGTACATAAGGAGTTTTTCCATGTGGTTTTACTATAAGAGCCCTGTTCTACTCATAGCATGCAGTGTTGACTATCTCTGCCTAGAATGTTAGTGGCAGTTTAGAATCAGCTAACATAGTTCAAGCAGCCTTAATAAGTGTCATGTTCCTCATCTCAGAACACCATTTTGTTAAAGAGTTCTGGGAGCACTATATTGTCTTGCAATCCCTTTTGAGTTACAGAATGAGTCAAGAACGAGGTTCTTAAACTCAGTCCCTTGATCACTTCTAACTATTTTAACCTTGTGATCAATTTGATTTTCTATTTTAAGAATAAAATATTTTAACATTTTAGCAGTTTCATCTTTAGATCTTAAAAAGAATGCCCATGTAATTCTTGTAAAATCATCAACAATCACAAGGCAGTATGATTTCCTTTTAATGCTTATTGTACTTGTGGGACCAAATAGATCCATGTGTAGTAAGTGTAATGGAATGGTGATAGAGTTAATAACTTTGGATTTGTGAGATGTCCTGTGTTGCTTCCCTTTCATGCATGCAACATAGTTATCTTTGCAGAAAAATTCCTTTTAGGCAAACCTTGTACCAAGTTATTGTTAGCCAATTTGTTCATTGTCTTAAAATTTACATGACACATTCGTTATGCTATAGTGTTGACTCATCACAATCAGCTTTGGAAAGAAAGCATGACACTTTGCCCATTGGGGAAGCATTGTTCATATCAAGCTTGTACATATCCCCTTCCTAGGAGATCTAAGAAGCACCAACTCTAGAGTAATTGCCATCCCTGGTTTGAGAATAATGCACTCATATTCTGTGAAGAGCATTTGATTCCTTTGATCATAAAACTAAGAAACACTTAACAAGTTGTGTTCAAGCTGTTTGACAAAGTGAACTTTTTCAACTTTTAATTTTCCATTGGATATACTTCTCTTCCAGAAAAATATCCTCCGGCCTCACCTCCAAACTGGACAGGACCTCCATCATAATGTTGAAATTGTTGAAGGGGAGATCTATTTCCTATCATATGCCTAGAGCATCCACTATCCACGATCCAAACATTATTATTCTTGTCATATGGATGTCCCTTCACATAAGATAAGATGATTAGTTTTGACTAGAAACCCAAGCCTTATTGGTCTTGGGTTCTTCCAATGATAGTGACATAATTGAACCAAAGGTTAAGCATGGGGTTCAATGGGTGTCATTGAAGAAGAGGTTTGGGTTGCAACATCTTTATTGATCTTCCAATCCATCTTTTGGTTGATCATGGAGGATGAGCTTTTTGAGGCTTTTGAAGCATAGCATTCTTCCGAAGCTTCTTTCTTTTCAGAAGAAGCCTTCACTACCCTTTCTTCCAAATTAGTCTTCTTCTGGAATGGTTTCAAGGGAACTCTTTTGTTCTTTTGATTCTTGATGGCTTTAGCTTCCGAAGCCATTTTTCCTTTGGAAGAAGGACTTTCTTCCAAAAGCAACTTTGCTTTGGAAACAAGCTTTCCCTTTTTATCACTTGAACCATTTGATAAGGTCCAAATGAGAAACCTTCCTTGACTCCTTCTCTTTTACCATTATTTGCATAATGTGTGCTAGCAGGATTGTAATAACAATCTTTGGCCATGTGGTTTTGCAGACCACACATTATGCATGCAATGTTAGTTTTCTGGGAACTTAAGGATTGTTGTTTCTTGTTCTTTTTCTCTTCATCAGTAACCTTTTCCTTTAACTTCTGATCCTTTGGTAGAATAGAAGTGCTTGTACCACACCCCTTTCCTGAATTAGAGTTACCTACCACCTGGAATCCAGCTGAGATTAACACACCCTTTTGTTTTGGGTCAATCATCGACTCAGACTCAGGAGTGGGTTGATTTACCTGTTCCTTCCCTATGGTGGTTTCTATTATTGCATCATTCTTCAACTCAAGTGAATATGGGTCGATGGGACCACTTGTTATGCAGTACCACACCTTGGTTGTCTTATGGACTCATAAGAGTGTGGTGGAGCAATTTCATTGGTCCCCAACCCACTTATTTTCTAATAACAAATTTTGGAGTGGGAGGATGATGCAATAATAGCTTGGAAGTTTTGCTCAGAAATAGCATACTTCCTGGCTTGAGCCTCATCATGACAAGTTGGGCTCAGACAATTTGGATATTAAATCCTTTATTTGAGTCTTATATTTTGTGTCTTCATGTTTTAATAAGGACATAGTTTTCTCCAACTCCTTAATTTTTCTTTGATAGTCAGATTCAGCCCTTTTAAAATCAGATTTTAAAACATTTAGAGACTCAATATCGGATTTAATCTCCATATTTTGGTCCTGATAAAATTTAACCTTACCAATACATGTAGGAGTAAGAGATGTCATATACCTTATTCTCATCTGTTCCTGTCATGAGTGCTTGAGTAGGAGTCACATCCTGTACTATAAAGCTCTAGTCATCTTCTTGAGACATTGCAGCTGTCTTTGTTGACTTTCCAGTAGGCTTTGGTGTAGAGGGATGTGTGGAGGCCTGTGGGATTCCTGAATTTGACTTGGGAGCCTTTTATTCCCTTGCAAAATGACCAAGTTCGTTACAGTTGTAACATTTGGCCTTATTTTTGCCAAACCCAAATTTGCTGTTGGTTGGGTTCTGGGAAATGCCTTCTAGTTCTCTTGAAGAACTTTGTTGCTCTGTAGGTTAAAAGAGACATTTGTTGGACTATGTTCACATACTCCACATCATCTGGACTGAAGCACTCTAGATCATCGAAGCAATACTGATAGTCACTAGAGTGTCCACTTCTGGAGACAAAAGCACAACTGTCCTAAAAGGAACTATGTTGAGCCTGTTGAGACCTTGGAGTCTTAGGAAATGTAATGTACGGTCCAGAAGAACAGGATGGATACTTGGTGTGTGTCAGGTACTGTTGAGGTTGGGAGGATCCTAAGCCTTCAGCAACCATTAGAGCATTACTAGTAAGAAGACTCAAGGGTCTGCTTGTCTGATGGCCTCTCTTGTTTTCCATTTCCAAACAATATCCATCAAGGATGCCATAGAGTTTAGTCGTGGTGAGGGTGTTCAGGTTTTTTGTTCTCTTGATAGAGACATAGTAGAACGTCCACTCATTAGGTGTAACACCCGGATATTTTAAAGTCAAGAAAAGAATGAATAAAGTGAAGAAAAAGAAGGAAAAGAGATAATACCCAAGTCTAGGGGTAAAAAGTGTCCAAAAGGACAAAATGTTTATAAAGTAGGTGTAAAAGGTGGTATGGCCGCCCATATGTCACATACACCACTGATTTTCGGGTTTTAGAGAGAGAAAGAGCAGCAAGTTCTCGGTTTTGAAGGAAGAACAAGAAAGAATTCGAATTCAAGGTAAGAATTCATGCTTTTATGGTGTTCTTGGCTGGTCTTATCCTCGGGTTTATGCTTATGTGTGTTTGTATGTGTTTGGGTATGTTTTTAGTGGGTTTCTTACGGTTTAATTCAATTTGTAAACGAGTTGGAGGAAACCATACTCAAAAGCTGCAAAGGTGAGTTCTAGGACCCCTAAATGCATGAATGTATGTTTATTTAAACTGGGTTTTGGACCCGTGTGCTTGAATGTGTGTATGATGATGTTATGATGTGATGTGTGACTATGTTCATGCTTGATGATGTATGATTGTGTTTCTAAGTCTTAGAGGGTAAGAATTAAGCTTTGAACATGATGAATGGTGCATGGAAATTGAATCTGATGTTTTAGACCCACTTGATAAGTTTGTAAATCTGCCTAAGTGTTTGGAAGTAAATGCGGATGAAAAGGGTTAATGAGGATGAACATTAACCAATGGGTAAGTCAATGCGGATGAAGTCAATGCGGATGAGGTCAATGCGGATGAGCATTGACTAAGTGCTGGAAATGCGGATGAGCAAAGTAAGTCAATGCGGATGAGGTGAGTCAATGCGGATGAGCATTGACTAAGTGCTGGAAATGCAGATGAGCAAAGTAAGTCAATGCGGATGAGGTGAGTCAATGCGGATGAGCATTGACTAAGTGCTGGAAATGCGGATGAGCAAAGTAAGTCAATGCGGATGAGGTGAGTCAATGCGGATGAGCATTGACTAAGTGCTGGAAAGATGAACATGATGAATGAATGCATGCATTAATGAATGAATGTAAGAAAGCCTTGCAAGCAATGTATGGAGGTTCACACCAAATGAAGGGTGTTCGTTCAACTGTGTGCGGGTTAGCTACCCCAGAAGGATACACACTGAGGTCTAATCCTTGTGATTGACCATACGTATGGGATCCTTATCGCTTGCCCTAGGTACTGAAGCCAGCTTCGTGCACAATGTTCGAGGTCTATGAAAGACCTCAGGCCCAGTTACCCACTTCGTGCACAATGTTCGGGGTATAGCATATGGCATTGATCCAGAATGAAAGAGAAAAGATAATGGTGAATGTACTTACCCTAGGTACTGGAGTCAGCTACGTGCACAATGTTCGAGGTCTATGAAAGACCTCAGGTGTAACATCCATCAATTTTCAAATTATAATTCGAACCCGTTTTGTTGATTATATAAATCAAGCACATCATTTAAACTACTTCTTTCATTTTAGTGGTTTTTAAAATGATAATGTGTTATTTAACTATCTTTGTAAAATTGATAATTTAAAATTTACATTTAATCTTCTATTTAATAAGCTTATAAACTTGTGAGATTTTATAAATATCATATATGAAGTTTTAATTATTATAAAAATAAATATAAGACTTTAAAATTCCTATGGAATTTATGATGATAAGTATATATAAAAATTATTTCTTTTAACCACCTTATTAATTAATAATTAGTATATAACAAGATTAATAATGTTTTAAAAGTTGGGTTTTATAAAGTATAGAGTTTAAATTGTAATCTATAAACTTAATATAAAAGCTTTTAGCATAAAATGATAAAAATAGATACTTCAGGGACCTAGGTTGCCAAGTTAAGAATCTTGAAACCAAAACCCAACCCCTTCCCGATTTCCCGACCACATCTCCGGCGCGAGTCCGGCGAGCTCTTGCGAGGCCAAAAGACTCGGTTCTTCGACTTTCAGCCACACAAAACGATTCTTACCGTTCAAGTGAAGGTTTCGAACTATTGGATGTTTCTTATTTAAGTTCAACATCGGTTACAGGAGCATTCGAGCTCGTGTAACCGCCGATCACCGAGTTGCAACATTCGGGCATTAAAACACTAATAATAATCTAATTAATTCAACCGAAACAAACATCTATCTATCTTTATTCGATTGTTACTTTCAATTTCATCTGGAAAACACAAATCCAACACCAATGAGCAACATACAACTCGCGACCTGCAACTCAACGGGGATCCATGTTCGGAACTCTATTAAACCGAATAGATAGAGGGCTTTTGCTTACCATCATCCTTGGATTCTACCTGCAAAGTTAATTGGATTAAAAACAACATTTGAATATTGAATCGACTTCAAGGCAGTCGCGATGTCTTTGTTATTGTTCTAATCGATTTTCACATCAATCCAGGTAATTAAAATCACACACACATTCGGTTTCATTCAAGGATTAAAAGCCCCATGTTAATTTCATTACTAACATCAATCTGATGTTCAATTTGGATCAAAATCATACTAGGGTTCATACGAGTTGGGGGTTTCTTTACAGTTATGTTTTTAACAATTAAAAACCATTTCTTAGCATGGCTTCAGCTCTGGTCTACTGGTACATACTCACCCTCACAACCTTGAGGTCCCGGGTTCGAACCCGGGCACCCTCAACCTTATTTATTTTAGGCTTTTCAGCCTTTAAAAAAATATGGAAAATTTCTAATAATTATAAAACATCAGTTTATAAAATTTTAATTATTTTTTTAAGAAATTAATTTCTTTCTGTAATTTATTAAATCATATATTCTTATATTAATTTTCTTTAACAAAGGTCATACTTAGGCTATTTAAAAAAAAGAAAATAGATTTTAAGTAATAGTTTAAATCGTTAAATTATTATTGGTCCATAGGTTATCTTTAAATATAGTTTAATCATGATAATATAAAATTTATTTACATTTTATAATTAAATCTCACAAATTATTATAAATGATTTTATATTCTTTTCATATTAAATTATTAAAATGATATATATTTTTTTTTCATTGGATTAAAACATATTGATTTATTAACTTTATTTAGTTATTAGAAACCCCAAACTCTTATTGGAAACCCTAGTTCGCATTAATCGTTAATGTTACCCTTGAACTTAACCTTGAAATATATATACGTTAGGGTCTTGTAAAAGGGAATCTTTGGAGCCTCGTTTAAATTCTTATCATCACCTTATATATACCATGTGAGTTTTCCAGGTGAGTTTTCCTTGCCCCTTTTTACATTTTTCACACGTTTGAGACTTGTAATGCACTTGCAATTCATCTTTATTTTGTCATGGTTATTTGTGTGTTGTAAGTGATTATATGAGATACATAGTTTGTTACAACCATTAACTATTGCTAGCCTGGCTACGTCTTAGATCTTTAGGCCTGACAAGCCTATTTGGTGCTAAAGTCGATGTATTGTCGACTCCTGATGACGTATGCTTGTTCATCATGGGAACCAAATACACTTAGCCAATCTTATATACTTGTAATCAAGTCGAGGTTTGGTTGTAACGATATGTGTTCTATAACCTTACTAACTTATGACCTATGACATGAATTGTTACTTGTAACCTTGTTATATTATGTATGAAAACCTTGGAAACTCACCAACAATTTTTAGTTGACCTTTTATTTTCATCATGTTTCAGGTTTGATGCTTCAAGATCTTCTTGTGCTCAATTAGGACTTGGACCTAGATTAAATAAAAGTCTTATGTTAATTGTTGTATCTTGATTGTTTTATAAATACCTATTTGTCTTGTAACATTTGATGATTAATGACATTTAATATTACTACAACTTAATTAGTTCCATGTGCTATGAGCAATCGTCCCCCATTCGTCCGCCCCGAAGATTCCGCCTTTGGTCGGGGTGTGACTTCAGGCCCAGTTATCCGCTTCGTGCACAATGTTCGGGGTAACGTACATTTTGCTGGAAGTAATGATGAATGAATGAAAGTATGAACGAAAGAATGACGAAGATAATAATGATATTATCTGTATGTATGTACGATGTATGATCACGAACGAATGTAAAGTTTAATATGATTTTTAAGAGAAAGGATGGTTTTATGAAAGAAAAGTATGTTTTGCTATAAAACTAGAACTCACTCAGTAACGCTGACTTTTATGCATTTTCCAGTTGGCAGGTAAGCATTGCTGAGGATGGCACGAGGCGGCTGCTCAGCTCTTTTGGATGGCATCCATTTATTTAAAGCTTTTGTGATGTAATACAACAATGTAATTTTGTAACCAACAAACGATGCATTATTTTGCAAAGGTTTTTATGATGAAATGAAATGCCATTAGTTCTATGTTTCCGCTGCAATGTTTTGATGATTAAATGCAAAGTATATGTTTTACATGTGATGAATTACCAGCTGTAAGCGTCCCGGGAACGGGGCCTTACATTAGGGAGTGGACTCATGAACTTTCTTGTGAGGTCTCTAAGTTCAAGAGTAATTCTTACAAACTGAAGGGAAGAAATGAGGTCCATGTACTTGAAGTACTGCTGGCTGAGGGTCTCTCCAGCAATGTAGGTGAAGTTCTCGAACTGCTTCTTCAGTGAGTCCTTCTTGGAGTCGTTGGAGCTGGAGTACATATTAGCAAGTGCATCAAACGTTTCTTTAGCTGACATGCAATGCTCAAACCCCACCATGATGGAGTGGGTATTACAGTCATGAAAATAGTCATTGCATTCCTGTCCATGTCCAGCTTCTTCCGGTCCTCATCAGAGTTCTTTTCAACAAATTCAACTTACATGGCAATGTTTCCACCGGTTGCTGCCACCTTGGGTTTATGCAGGCCATTGACAATAGATTGCCACATCTTGTTGTCTTGCTACTTGATGAAGCCTTCCATGCATCTGCTCCATGACCTAAGTTTTCAGGGGTGATGATGGGTGCTTTAGTCATCGTCCCTCTTTCTACTTCAGACTTGTTGAGGCCATTTTGATTGTGGTGTAAGGAGGAGTGAAAAAGAGGTTGATTAGGATGGTAAGATCTCACAATCAAGAGCCTAAGAAGCTCTTATACCAATTGCAGGATCAGTTTTTGTCACTTAACACTTGGATTTCTCTCAAACTCAACTTATACTACACTCAGATCAAATGAAGCATAGTCTCTTCTAAGAGTTGATAATATATAATAAGTAGCAAAGAATACAAAGAAATCATTTTCAAGATACTTGCATATATTACTTCTCAACTCAAAGTATTACACAACTCTTACAAGCATATCACATGAGTTATAATGATAAACTATATATACTACTACCTACAGCCGGATATACTTTGATACCAGCTAGAAACCTATGACTAAAGTATATACTACAATGCTAAAGTTAGGTATGTTAGGGTCTGCCTGAACATCCAGTTTACCAATAATATTACTAATTGCCTTTGTCTCCTTCTAAGTCTGAACTCTTTAGTAATCTGTCTTATATCCTTTGAGCCAGTCTGTCAGCTTGTCTATATTGGCTTGGGTTGACAAGTGGCATGTTGATAAGGTCAAGACCTTTATAGTAGTTCAATGTCTGAAAGTTAAAGACTTCTTGTTGTCCTTGAACTCTTTGAAGAATGAGGGCTCTTCTGTTGGCTTCATACATCCACCCTATGATGTAGTTGGAAGTTCCTTCAGGTGGAGATGACACTGCCCTTGGTATCCCTTTTTATAGGTCTCCCAACTTGTTTTCCTTCAGATAAGATATCTCAAGTTGTTGATCATTGACCCTATTTTGCAAGGTAGTCACTTGAGATTCAAGATTACTAACCTTGGAGACTAAAGAGGTGCATGTTTGTGATAGTTTTTGCAATTTTATCCTTAGATTCCTCTTTTCTTCATTAGAAGAATCATTGGGAGATGAGAGAATTGGACCAAAGTCTTTTCTCTTACCACCACCTTGGAGTTCTTGGCTGCTGGTTTTCCTCTGCTCAATGACAACTTCAATTGAAGTGTCAATGGGCTGAGTTGCCATGGTTGAGGTCAGAATGATGTAATCACTTGCTGAAGTGAGAGCCTCTCCATATGGATCTCCTAAACAGGCTCAGAAGGATCCACCTCAGTGATAGGTGACTGATGTGGGCTAGACACAAGTGATTCAGGAGCACTCATCTCTCTTAGAGTGGGGGAGGAATAGAGAGACACATGATACTCACTGAAACCTAAGTCCTCATCAGTATAAAAGTCAAGGTTGGGAATGGGTTGGTGTTTGACCAAAAGAACCAATGAGCCAAGATCAGAAAACCTCTAAGTCCCACATGGTATCACAACAACTGCTGAAAGCTTCATCAGCAGTTTGACAAGTGCTGAAGACTTCAACAGCTGAAGATCAAGTGCTGAAGACTTCAACAGCTGAAGAACTAAAGTGCTGAAGTACAACAGCTGAAGAACACAAGTACTGAAGCTAAACAGCTGAAGAACACAAGTACTGAAGCTGAACAGCTGAACAACACAAGTGCTAAAGCTGAAAGACCAAAGTACTGAAGTACAACAGCTGAAGAGTTTACAAGTGCTGAAGATCAACAACTGATGTACAAAGTCTGAAGACAAAGACTGAAGACATCAGCTGATGATATCTACTAAAGTCATCAGCTGATGAAACATCTGAAGGTCAAAGTCTGAAGATCAAGTACTGAAGCTTCAGTAGTTTGTCACAACTGCTGAAGAGTACTTCTTCAGTAGTTGTGATATCAGTAGTTTTATATTTCTAGTTTCAGTAGTTTTGTAAAACGACTGAAGAGCTTGTTCTTCAGTCGTTGTAGTTTCAGTAGTTTTATATTTCTCAGTAGTTGTAACAACTGATAACACTTAGCATATTTTGTAAGAAGATGTCAGCTGTTTTGACATCTTCAGTAGTTGTGTTTCAGTTGAAATAAATCTGTTAGATGTCACTATCAAGTGACATCAGCAGACGTCACATCTCTTATATAAGAGGTGTCGACCTAATCATAATTGTGACATTCTGTTACCATGAAAGCGAATATTGAATGAAATATATTTGCAGATATTCTCTCTCTCTATAACCGTCTTTGTTCTTCATTGAATATCGTTTTGTTCTTGTGAATCGACTAATTCATTGTTTGAATTCCGCTGCTATACTCTTCAATCAATCAAACATAGATCACTGATCCTAACAGTTGGTTTAAGTCTAAAGGCTGGGGATGGTAGATGTCCCCTGAAAGTTGTTCACTTGAGTGTTGAGACTCAGAGTGAAGGCTTAAGGTAGTGGGCTTGAGAGCTCATAAGGCTGAGCATGAGGAACCTCAACACTGATCTTTGAAGTAATAGGAGTGGTTTGCTCCTTAGGAGAAGTAGGAGCTCTAGTATCCACTTCCTCCTGTATGGAAAAGTACATGGGGGCCTGCACAGACTGAATAGCTTGAGCAGGGGTTTGTTTGGATTTTTTTTTGTAGGTGTAGGTAATTTGGGGTCTTGTTGGTGGTGAGAGGTAGAAGGTGTAGGTTCAACACCAGCTTGTGTTGCTAGGTTGTCACCTTGAACAATAAGCTCTAAAATTTTAGGGACAAGGGCTGTTTCTACCCCTGAGAAGCCAACTGTTGGCTTCTTTAAAATTTTAAAGATGTCGGGCTTCATCTGTCCCAATTTAAGAATATTACTTGTTTCTTCAACTGTGAGCCCAGTTCACAGTTGAAAATGTATTGAACATATATAGGAAACATGTAATACTCTAAGGAGTCCAAGTTAGCAAGCAGGTTTGTATAAACAAATTGAGAATACCTGAACTTGACTCCCTAAATCATCCCATGCACTATGAAGGAGAGATTTTCAAGAATCTGGTCCCATCCCCCATGCTTGTTGGATAAGCTGTGGATGACCACATGTAGTAAGTACTTCCACTGGGATGAGACATTCCCTTTCCTGAAGGTCTTTACACAGAAATCCCCTTCATAGCCCATGTGCTGGAAGGACTGGTTAACAGCTTCTTGATAAAGGAAAACTTACCTTCCTCATCATCCAACTGTAGATGAGCATTTATGATGGTCGGAGTGATGAAGATTGTCTTCCCTACACCGTAGCAGATAGTGCCTTTTATCTAGAACAACCTCTTGACAGGTTTTCCAGAATTCAAGCAGATGATCCTCATAAAGAGTAGGATCAATGGTAAGGATGTGGTATAGTTGGACAGAGCCAAGAATGGCAAACCTCTGAGAAGTGTCGATCTTTCTCAGAGTTAACAGCGTAACCTAGTTGTATTGCCTGTGTAACTAGATGGAGAAATCAGGGTCATTTCTTCGGTTAAGGTTAGCCATTTGAGAAAGCTTAAAGGTGAAGTAAAATGAAGAACAAGGGCGGTTTGGGTGAATGAAATTTGGGAATTTAGGTTTGGAGGAAAGATGAAGTTGATAGAAAGTGGGGGAACCATAGGGTTTATGTGTGAAAGGATTTAAGACAAAGTTAATAAAAGAGGATAAACTTTGAAATCCGGATGTCGGTCCCACCTCTGAAAAAGTAGTTTTCTTTTGCTCAAAAGTAGTTTTCTAGGAAGTCGAAAAAGCTTCTGAAGGTAAATTGTCTACGGAAGTTTTAATGAAAAAGCTTCCGAAGCCAAAATGACTTCAGAAGAATTTCCTAAGAGTTTTGAAAATTTTGCTTCAGAAGATAATTAAGACTTGGATATTTTGTTCAACAAAATAAAGCTTCGAGAGTTTATTTGCTTCGGAAGGAAATTGTCCTTGAAAACATATAAGTGCTTAAGAGAGATTTTAAACTTTGGAAGATATTCTAGAAATTTCTTCTGAAGGAAAATTATTCAGGCCGTTATTTGTTTTGAAGGCTTAAGTTTCTTCCAATGATATCATATCTTCCGAAGAATCAAGATTTTTCGAAAATCTAAGGAAATCCTTCAAAGGCTTTTATCCAGAGAAAACATGAGCTTATGAAGGTGATAAATTAGACAACTTAGTACACATAGACTTTAACAAATAATATGAATTAGTTTTAAGAAAAAGCTACCCAAAATTAATCATCCCAATAGCTGATATAAGATATTTAAATCTCTGTTCATCAAAGGCTTTTGTAAGCAGATCAACATATTGTTCATTTGTGTTAACTTTTACTAGTTTAATTAATCCTTTTTAAACGTTATCTCTAATTAAATGATGCCTGATATTGATGTGTTTTGTCCTTAAGTGCTGCACATGATTCTCTGTGAAAGAGATAGCATTATTGTTGTCTATGTGAATGGGACTCTCCTTGAAGTTAATCCATAGTCAAGTATCTGATTTTGAATCCAAAGCACTTGAGCACAGCAGCTTGTAGCAGCAATGTATTCAGCTTCAGTATTGATGTAGAGACACAGGATTGTTTCTTGCATTGTCATGAGACAACCCTTCCACCAAGAAACTGACATCTCCTAGATGTAGACTTTGTAGTCATATTGCAACCACCATAATCACTATTTGTATATGCATACAGATTGAAGTCAGAATTCTTCGAATACTAAAGACCAAGTGTTGAGGAACCTTTGAGGTATCTTAGAAGTCTCTTGATAGTGATAAGGTGTGACATATTGGGGTTGGCTTGATATCTTGCACAAATACATATGGAAAACATGATATCAGGCCTACTAGTTGTAAGATACATGAAAGACACAATCATAACCCTGTAAAGGTGTTTATCCACACACTCCCCCTCAAGATCAGGTCCAAGGGAATGGATTCCTGCTATGGGTGTCTTAGCAATCTTACAATCAGTCATGTTGAATCTTTTGAGTACGTCCTGAACATACTTTGACTGACTTATGAAGATGACATCTTTAACTTGCTTTGAATTCCCAGAAAGAAATTGAGTTCCCCCATGGCACTCATTTCAAATCTGTCCTTCATAACTTCTCAAAGTCTTTGCAGAGCCTTGGATTAGTTGAACCAAAAATGATGTCATCTACATACACTTATACTAGCATCAAGTCATTTCCCTGTCCTTTAATGAAGAGAGTTCCATCTATAATACTCCTTCTGTATCCATGCTTACAGAGATACTAAGATAGAGTCCCATACCACTTTCTTGGTGCTTGGTGCAGCCCATAAAGAGCCTTATCAAGCTTGCAAACATAATCAGAATGATCAGGATCTGCAAAACCAGGTGGTTGTTTGACATACACCTCTTCATCAATCACCCCATACAGAAAAGCACACTTGAAATCAAGTTGATAGACCTTGAAGTTCTTGGATGTGGCAAATGCCAAGAATATTCTAACAGCTTCCAGTCTTGCTACAGGAGCAAAGACATCAGTGTAGTCAATTCATTCTTCTTGTGTGTACCCCTAAAAATCTAGTCTAGCTTTGTTTTTTATGAAAATGCATCTATCATCTTTTACATTCCTAAACACCCATTTGGTTCTATAGTAGTCTTCCCATGAGGAAGAGGACATAGGTCCAAACCTTTTGCCTTTTGAATTGAAGCAGCTCCTCTTGCATAGCTTCAACCTAACTTCCATCTTCAGAGCCTCATCAATCTTCTGGGCTCTATCTGAGATAAGAAACAAGAGTGAAGCCAAACATTTGCTTCATGAATTTTCCTCTTGTTCTTACCCTTATGTCAACATCTCCAATGATGTTTGTGATAGGATGAGAGTTGTGGATCCTTAGATGAGGGATCATAGCAAGTTGTTGCGAGAGATCTAAAATATAAAAATTTAGATCTGGCATTGATGCTTCTCCCACCACATCAGCACAGTTATCAAGAGAGACTTGATCCAATGAGTGTGTGACATCATTGATGTTTTTATCTATGGAGTGGTTATCAGCATCAAGAAATTCTTGATTACTATCATCACCACCATTTTCCTCTACATTTGAAGCTTCTTTATCTGGTTGTGAGCCTCTAAGCTGGAATTTGAAGGCATCTCATATGTATCAGCTAAATTTGTCATTATTGTGCTGATAGAAACTTCATTTGAAGAAGTAGTTATAACTGGAGCTAAAGATGTATAACTTGAAGGTCTTCTTAGCTCCGATCTTGGATCAGGATCACCTGGAGGTAAGATATCTTTCGATCCTGAAACATTCTCACAAGATTTGTTAAAACAGTTGGTAACTAAATCAAGATCAAATAGCCAATCAGCACAAAAACTAGCTACACTATGTGTGTGTTCATTGAAAGTCACATTGGCTGACTCTTCAACAATTCTAGTTCTGAGATTGTATACTCTATAAGCTATGGCTTGAGAAGAGTATCCAATGAAGTGTCCATCATCTCATTTCTTAGAAAATTTGGCAATTTCATCTTTGGTATTCAAGATGGTGCAAGGACATCCAAATGACCTGGGAAGCCCAATGAAAGGTTTTCTCTTGTGCCAAAGTTCATAAGGAGTCTTGTCATGAGTCTTAACTACTAAAACTCTGTTTTGCATATAACAGGCAATGTTGACTGCCTCTGCCCAGAAGGTGATGAACAACTTTGAGTCAGACAACATGGTTATTGCAGCTTCAATTAGTGTCCTATTTCTCCTCTCAGCAACACCATTTTGCTGAGGAGTCCTGGGAGCATCGTATTGTCTTGTAATACCCTTTTCATCACAAAATGTATCAAGGATTGGTTCTTAAATTTAGTTCCATGATCACATCTTATGGTTTTGACCTTGTGATCACATTGATTCTCACTCTTAAAGATGAAATTCTTTAGAATCTCAGGAGTCTCATCCTTAGTTCTAAGGAAGAAGACCCAAGTGAATCTTGTAAAGTCATCTATGATCACCAAATAATAAGATGTCCTTCCTAGACTCATTACACTGGTGGGGCCAAAGAGATCCATATGTAACATGTGTAGGGGTGTAGTGATGGAGTTTCTTTCCTTAGGCTTGTGAGATAACTGTGTTGCTTCCCTTTCAGGCATACAACACAATGATCATCACTTGTAAACTCTTTTTTTGCCATTCCAGTTACCAAATCATTCTTAATCACTTTATTCATGTTTTTAAAGTTTACATGGCACATTCTTTATGCCAGAGGAAAGACTCATCACTATTAGCTTTAGATAGAAAGCATGAAACTTCTCCTGAGAGAGATGTTTCTTGCAAATCCATCTTGTACATGTTCCCTCTCCTAGGGGATCTAAGCAGGATATGCTTATGAGAAATGACCACCCCGGACTTCACAATGCACTCATGCCCAATAAAGAGCATGTTAAGACTCTGATCACAAAATTGGGATACACTCAGAAGATTGTATCCAAGCTCCTTGACAAAATTTACCTTCTCAATGCTAAGCTTACCATTTGTGTCCTTGTGCCTTCCAGAACTGTAACCACCTTCATCTCCTCCAAAAGCAACTGGCTCTCTATCAATTCTTTCAAAATTTTGGAGTAGTGACCTATTGCCTGTCATGTGCCTGGAACAGCCACTATCAATGATCCAAACATTCTTGTTTGTCTTGAGTTGTTCCTGCACAAATAAAATGATTAGTTACATTTAGAAACCCAGGCCTTATTGGTCTTGGGCTCATCAAAGGAAGAAGAAGTAATGAAATAGTAATAGATCCTATAGTTATGCTTTGAGGATCTATTGCTATTATTGATGGAAAACTTTTTGTCACTTGGTCTTTCTTTAACTTCCACACCACCTTTGGAAGTTTGGACTTGACCTTCAACTCTTTGGAAGCTTTGAGACTTTGGAAGTTTTAAAGACTAGACCTTCGGAGGATCCTACTAACACCACAGCAGACTTCAGTGCTTCGGAAGTATTCCTTTCTTCTGAGACCAAATTTTCTTCCAAAGGCAATTTTCCACTTGCCTTCAGTTTGGAGCTTCTGAAGGAGATGGATTTTCCTTCCAAAGATGAATTCTTCTTGTAGCTCTTGGAAGTCCTTTTCTTGGTAATATGAAGAGTACCTCTTGGATTGTATGGATAATACTTAGCAAGATAAGTAGTACTCTCACATATAACACATTCCATCTTCTTCATCCTAAAAGCCTTCTTCTGAGAACAAGGCTGACTTTGATCACTTCCTTTCTCCACCTTCATCTTTGTAGATGCTGAGACAGTCCTTTTGGGGTGAAAACTATTCTTGGATTTGGATGGTTCAGGTTGTGTAGCAGTGGTACACAACGGATCATCCTTCTTCTTGATGCTAAGATAATTTGAACATGAACCAGAACTCTTTGTCCAAGAGTTTAGGTTAATGTCTTTAGTCTTAACCACTTCAACCTTGTAGAGATAAAGACTTGTTTCTGCTTGGAGTTAAAAGTGGCCTTGATCTCTTGAGCCTTTTTAGCTTTTCTCTTGCTCTTTCTGATCAAGTTCTTCCTCATAGACTTGATCATCACAGGCTTTTTGTTCTACTCGGAAGGATAATGACCCTTCTTAGAATCCTCTTTTTCATTTTTCTTAGAGACTTCTTCACTATCACTTCTTCATCCTCTTCACTCAATGGGTCTATAAGAGGAAGCTCATCATCACAAGTTCCACACCTAGGTGATCTTACAGACAAGATTGTGTATGGAGGAGCTCTCACTAGATACTAGTCCCTGCTTGTTTTGATAGAAAAAACTTTGCATGCAAGGATGAGGATATGATGTTCTTGAAGGTCTCTTCTTCAAGAACACATTTTCTACCCTGGCTTTGCTGATCACAAGCTTAGCCTGGCATTCAGTCAACTTGGTTATGAGATTCTTGATCTGAGTCCTACAATTGGTATGCTCATGTTTTATAACTGAAATGGTTTTCTATAAGTCCTCTATCTTTAATTTATAATCATTTTCAGCCTTTTGAAATTAGATTTTAAGATTTCAAGAACTCAAGATCAGATCTCATCTCTAAGTTATAGGACTTGTATCTATTGACTTTAGCAATACATTCAGAAGAACAGAGATGTTCAATACCTTGGCTTCATCATGGTTAGCCATCAATGCTTGATTTGGAGATCCATCTTCCACCTGAAAGCTCCACTACAGCTTGCTGCGTTGGCTTCTCATTCTGGGTGGCTTTATCAGTGTAGTTTGGTCTGGATTGTGCTTGGCGACCATTTGTTCTTGGTGCCTTGCATTCCCTAGCAAAGTGTCCCATCGGTTACAGTTGTAACACTTAGCTTTACTTTTATCCAGCCCAAATTTTCCACAGTTGTATTGCTGGGAAACTTCCTTCACGCCCGCTTGTAGAACTTCTTGGATCTATGAGTGAGAATATCCATTTGCTGGACTATCTCCATATACTCCATATCATCTAGATGGATACATCAGGTCTTCAAGGGTGAAGATAAAACTGCCATAACTTTTATCAGAAGACACAAAGGCTTGAGAAGAATTTGTCTCTTAGAATGGGCTTCCTTAAGTATAGTTCACCCTTGGTGTCTCCGGGAAGATGATGAAAGGACCCTTTTGTGATTTGTCAGGGTAGCATATAAGATGATGTTGTGGTTCTATGTTATCTCTTTAAGTCACATGCAGGGCTGAACTCATTTGATTGTTGGAGTTACCAGATGAACCTTGCATGTTCATCTCCATCTGGTATCCACTGAGAATGTCATACAACTCTGTCAAAGTAAGAGTATTAAGGTTCTCAGTCCTCTTGATAACAACACAGTAATGTGTCCATTGCCTAGGAAGAGAGGACATGAACTTCCTTACAATATCCCTATTTTCAAGAGTTACTCCAACATCCACTAGAGTATCCACAATCTCAACATACCTAAAGTATTATTGAGTCATGGTCTCACCTATTTTGACCGTGAAATTTTCAAACTGCTACTTCAGGAGATCCTTCTTGTTCTCCTTGGCTTTAGTGGAACCCTCATACATCAGTTTCAATGCATCCCACAGTTGCTTAGTTGTTTTGAATTTCTTGAAACCTATGTATACAGAGTTTGGAAGAGTAGTCTGAAGGGCTGTCATGACCTTTTGATCAATTTCTACTCTCTTTATATCTTCATCTAAGTAGTCAGCCATAGCCTTGGGGATCATACCACCTCCAGCAGCAGCTGAAGAGGTGCTTGGTATGTAAGGTCTAGAAACAACAGACTCTCACATTCTTGAGTCTAGAGACTTGATAAAACCTTAGATTCTTTGGCACCAAGTGCCAAAGTCATCAGAGTGATCAGTGAGGACTTTGTTAGTGTTCCAGTTTCCATATCAGCTTTAGAGATAGTTGCCATTTGAGATGTTAAGTATTTTATGTGTGTGAGGGATCTTAAGATAGTGAGATCTTATATCAAGAGCATGGAATGCTCTGATACCAATTGTACAGTTAAGACCTCAATATATTACAAAAGGATAAAGTACATAAAGTAGAAAATTACAAACTTAAGACCTCAATGTACAGTTACCAAAAGCATGGACCTTTCACCAACTTATGTAAAGTTGGTGTCTAATCAAAGTTGCGGCAGAAAGGGGTCTAGTTTTATGGAAAAGGTATCAGATAATAGCATGTGTTCAAAGTATTTGGAAGAAATCTGTCTTCAAGAGTTGGCTTTAGAAGACTTTATCTTTAAAACTTCAAAAGACTTCATGTTTGGCTTAGGAAGATATTGGCATTAGCTTCGGAAGATTTCACACTTAAAATATTTCTAAGGCAGAGTGTGAAAACTTCCGAAACATTCCACTTCAATACACTTGTGCATACATGCAGGAGAGACTTAGAGTGTTTGGGTTGTATTAGCCTTATATCAAACCTCACAATAATAATAATAATAATATAATAATAATAATAATAGTAATAGTATAGTAATAGTAATAATAATAATAATAATATATAATAATATAATAATAATAACAATAATCTATTAATAATAATATAATATTAATAATAATAATAATAATATAAATAATACTAATACTAATAATAATAATAATAGTAATAGTAATAACAAGAATGGTCTAATAATAATAATAATAATAGTAATAATAATTATAGTAATAATAATAATAATAGTAATAATAATAATATAACACAATAATACTATTAATAATAATAATACTAATAACAAAAATAATAATAATAAGAAGAAGAATAATAATAATAAAAATAATTACAATGATAATAATAATAATAATAATAATAATAATCATAATCATAATAAATAATAACAATAATAATAATATTAATATTAAATGAAATTAATAATAATCATACTAATAATAATATAGTAATAATATGAATAGTAATAATAAAATTATATATATAATAGTAATAACAATACTAATAATAGTAATATATTAATAATAATAATAAATAGTATATAATAATAGTAATAATAAAAATAATAATAATACTAATAATAATAATACTAATAATAATAATAATAATTAAAATAATAACAATGATAATTGATAATAATAATAATGATAATAATAATAATACAAATAATAATAATAATAAAAAAATAATAATATTAATATTAATATTAATTAATAATATTAATAATAGTAATAACAATAATAATGATAATCATAATAATAATAAATAATAATAATCATAATAATAATAATAACAATATATAGTAATATATAGTAATAATAGTAATAATAGTAATAGTAAAGTAATATAATACTATAATAATAGGATAATAATAATAATAATAATAATAATAATAATAATGATAATTATTATTATTATTATTATTATTATTATTATTATTATTATTATTATTATTTTAATAACAATAATAATAATAATAATAGTAATAATAATAATAGTAATAGTATAATAGTAATAGTAATATTAATATAATAATAATAATAATAATAATAATAATGATAGTAATAATAATGATATAATAATAATAATGATAATAATAATAATATAATAATAATAATAGTGATAATATAATAATATAATAATGTTATAATAATATAATAATGATAATAAATAATAACAATGATAATAATAAAAATAATAATGTTAATAATAATAATAATAATAATACTAATAATAATAATAATACTAATAATAGTAATAATACTAATAATATAATAACAATAATATTAATATAGTAACAATAACGATAACGACAACGACAACGACAACGACAACAACAACGACAACGACAACGACAACGACAACGACAACGACAACGACAACGACAACGACAACGACAACGACAACGACAACGACAACGACAACGACAACGACAACGACAACGACAACGACAACGACAACGACACGACAACGACAACGACAACGACAACGACAACGACAACGACAACGACAACGACAACGACACAACCGCACAACGACAACGACAACGACAACGACAACGACAACGAAACGACAACGACAACGACAACGACAACGACAACGACAACGACAACGACAACGACAACGACAACGACAACGACAACGACAACGACAACGACAACGACAACGACACGACAACGACAACGACAACGACAACGAAACGACAACGACACGCACACGACAACGACAACGACAACGACAACGACAACGACAACGACAACGACAACGACAACGACAACGACAACGACAACGACAACGACAACGACAACGACAACGACAACGACACGACAACGACAACGACAACGACACAAAACGACAACGACAACGACAACGAAAACCACAACGACATCGACAACGACAACGACAACGACAACGACAACGACAACGACAACGACAACGACAACGACAACGACAACGACAACGACAACGACAACGACAACGACAACGACAACGACAACGACAACGACAACGACAACGACAACGACAACGACAACGACAACGACAACGATAACGACAACGATAACGATATAACGATAACGATATAACGATAACGATATAACGATACGATAACGATAACGATAACGATAACGATAACGATAACGATAACGATAACGATAACGATAACGATAACGATAACGATAACATAACGATAACGAACGATAATAACGATAACGATAACGATAACGATACGATAACGATAACGATAACGATAACGATAACGATACGATAACGATAACGATAACGATAACGATAACGATAACGATAACGATAACGATAACGATAACGATAACGATACGATAACGATAACGATAACGATAACGATAACGATACGATAACGATAACGATAACGATAACGATAACGATAACGATAACGATAACGATAACGATAACGATAACGATAACGATAACGATAACGATAACGATAACGATAACGATAACGATAACGATAACGATAACGATAACGATAACGATAACGATAACGATAACGATAACGATAACGATAACGATAACGATAACGATAACGATAACGATAACGATACGATAACGATAACGATAACGATAACGATACGATAACGATAACGATAACGATAACGAACGATACGATAACGATAACGATACGATAACGATAACGATAACGATAACGATAACGATAACGATAACGATAACGATCGATAACGATAACGATAACGATAACGATAACGATAACGATAACGATAACGATAACGATAACGATAACGATAACGATAACGATAACGATAACGATAACGATAACGATAACGAACGATAACGATAACGATAACGATAACGGAACGATAACGATAACGATAACGATAACGATAACGATAACGATAACGATAACGATAACGATAACGATAACGATACGATAACGATAACGATAACGATAACGATAACGATAACGATAACGATAACGATAACGATAACGATAACGATAACGATAACGATAACGATAACGATAACGATAACGATAACGATAACGCGATACGATAACGATAACGATAACGATAACGATAACGATAACGATAACGATAACGATAACGATAACGATAACGATAACGATAACGATACGATAACGATAACGATAACGATAACGATAACGATAACGATAACGATAACGATAACGATAACGATAACGATAACGATAACGATAACGATAACGATAACGATAACGATAACGATAACGATAACGATAACGATAACGATAACGATAACGATAACGATAACGATAACGATAACGATAACGATAACGATAACGATAACGATAACGATAACGATAACGATAACGATAACGTAACGATAACGATAACGATAACGATAACGATAACGATAACGATAACGATAACGATAACGATAACGATAACGATAACGATAACGATAACGATAACGATAACGATAACGATAACGATAACGATAACGATAACGATAACGATAACGATAACGATACGATAACGATAACGAAACGATAACGATAACGATAACTAACGATAACGATAACGATAACGATAACGATAACGATAACGATAACGATAACGATAACGATAACGATAACGATAACGATAACGATAACGATAACGATAACGATAACGATAACGATAACGATAACGATAACGATAACGATAACGATAACGATAACGATAACGATAACGCTACGATAACGATAACGATAACGATAACGATAACGATAACGATAACGATAACGATAACGATAACAACAATAACAATCTCTGGTGAACGCCCTGGCGCTCACCCTCGGTCCATCACTTCCCGTCTTCTTCACCCCTGAACCCTCAGTCCTCGACTTCTTACAATCTCTGCTCATATGACCAATTTCCCCACAGTTAAAACATTTGCTCGACATGCAATCCTTCGCCATATGCCCTGTCTTCCCACACTTGAAGCACAAGTTTGACCCAAACCTACATTCCCCGCTGTGCTCCCTTCCACACTTGCCACACCTTTTCGACCCCGCACTTGATGTGACCACACGGCGCTCATCCACCCATGCCTTTTTGTTACCCATCGGGGCATCACCCCGACCAAACCGTTTCCCGTTCCAGTTCCGATCACCACCACCCTTCTTACTTGCTTCAGTTACCACCACCTCCCGCTCATCATACAGCCTCCCTGCCAAATCAACCGCCGACCTAAACGTGCTTGGCCGGGCGGCGATCATATGCTGACGAAACATCCACCGGTAAACCCTGAATATACCTCTTGATTTTCCGAGACAGAGGCGTCACCTGATCAGCACAAGCCGTGCCATTTCATTAAACTTGGTGGTATACTCTGCTGTTGTCATGGTTCCAGCCTCCAACTGCAGAAACTCCCTTTCCAACTTATCCATTTCCCGATGAGGACAAAATTCCTCAATCACCAACCTTCTCAGCTCAGCCATTTCATTTTCCCAATGGCCCTACTACCCTTAGCTTGGACAATGTTGTCCCACCAACACAGAGCTGAATCCACAAAAGAGTGGGTAGCAAACTTCACCTTTTGGTCCTCTCGACACTTGCTGATATCGAGAACAGCTTCCATTTCCCTCACCCACCGGTGAGCGGCTGCAGCGGTGCCGTTTCCATCAAAAGTAGGGGGCTTGCATCTCATAAAAGCCCCATAATTACATCCTCGTGCCGTCTCCGGCGCAGGCTCTTCTTCTTCCTCTTCATCATCAGATAGAACCGTTTCCGGCTCTGGTTGTTCCCGTTCTCCAGAGGATCTGTTTCTTTCTTTCCTTTCCCCTTCTCGTACAGCCTTAATAACTTCGGTCACCACAGACGGTAAGATCGTCTGCATGACCTGATGTACTTCTTCTACAACAGCCTCTTTTACTGAGGCTCTCAGATTGGCTCTCTCGTCCCACCCTCCGGATGAGGGGTCTCTGTTCTTCATGAACCACCCTCTCAACTCTGGGTCTCCCTCTCTTAGGTCGCGGTTCAGCACCGTGACCCCCACCCCTAGAACCTTTCGAAGATCTACCTCCGGCCATCACATGCACACTGAAAGATTCAAACACCACACGGTCATTCAAGGAAACAACTCAGTTTATGTCAAGTATAGTAAGTCCCTAATTACAGTGGCCAGTTGTGATTAGCCACTTACTTTACTCTTCATACCCCAAGTATTACCTGTCTTGACTACATCAGTATTTAAATCTACATATAACACATAACACATACCATGCGCACATAAAACCGGTTAACTTTATGAAAATACTTGATGGCACGCAGCTACTCAGTTTGGCATCCCATTCCCTTTCCGTCCCATTCTCAGTTTAAGATCAGGTTTATTTTGAAAATTTACCCATTTCACTTAAACTTTGGCTCTGATACCAACTTGTAAGGCCCCGTTCCCGGGACGCTTACAGCTGGGTTCTCATCGCACATAAAACATATAGTTACATTTGTATTTAATAAATCACGGCGGAAAACTAAAACAAACTTTCATTTTCATGTAAATGCTTTTGCAAACTAATACAACATTCATTACAAAAATTGTTTGTTGGCATTACAGTGCAAAAACATTAATCAAAGGAATGCCATCCCAAAAGAGCTGAGTAGTCGCCCGTGCCATCCTCAGCAATCATTACCTGCCAACTGGAAACACATCAAAGTCAGCGTTGCTGAGTGAGTTCTAGTTTTATAAATAAAACATACTTTACTTTCAGATAAAACCGTTCGTACTTTTACATGATCACCATCATACGTACACATATAAATCTTATTATCTTCCTCATTCGTTCATTCCTTCTTTCATTACCTTATTGCGCATCGGACATCATCCCGAACCAATACCATGTGCTACACCCCGGTTAGTCGTAGCTACCGGGCCGAAGTCAACGAATGACAGCTAAACGTATGCCACAGTACTAAGAGTAACCGTCAGTCTTAGCTACTGGGCCGAAGTCACGAATGACAGCTAAACGTATGCCACAGTACTAGGTGTGACGGGGTAGAGGTTCTACATTTGGGGTCAATCACCAAGAGGGACCCCGTATCCGATGTGTGCAAGACGTTTCATTCGTTCATCATGTTCCTCTTCCTTTATCTCACTTTACGTTACATAATACTTCGTTCATTCATCATAACAAGTAAAGCCACAGGAAAGATATTATACATCACATAAGGAACATAAACATGCATCAACATCACATCATACATGGCAACATCATACATACATAAAGTACAACATCATCATCATCATCATGCCCAACATGCCTCTAAGAGCTCGATCGTCCTCTTAAAGACTCTTATGGGAACCTTTACAGCAACACTTACATCTGCACTTTCCCCCGAAGTCAGAAGTTAATCTACACCTCCTCGGGTTCAACAGCCCTGTTCGGGCGTATGGACACCCCTCAGTCGCATGGCCTCCATGCGACTGAACATCATGCGATTGAACTAATACGGATGAACACCTATGCGAATGAACATCCAGTCGTGCGAATGGACAATGCGGATGAACACCTATGCGACTGGACCTTCAGTCGTGCGAATGGACCTTCAGTCGCATGACACCACGCGACTGGCCCTCCAGTCGTGCGAATGAACCCCAATCGTGCGAATGGACCCCAATCGCACCCTAATCGGCCGTATGGCCTCCATTCGGCCTCCAGTTGGTCGCCTAACCCTAACTGGTGCAGAGTGCAGTTCAACCCGACTGCAGCCGAGGGTTTTCGGCCTCCAAACTCATCTAAACCCATTTTAAGCCTAAATCGACCATCCTAAACCTTAGAGATGCGTACCATAACATCATTCAAGCACAACCCAGCAAGAAATCAAGTCACAATCGCGTCATACACATACATTCACATACACAAACGGTCAACTTACACACATACGAAAAACTCGATTTCAGATGTTTTCCACCCCAAACCGTTTGAAAACAAGTAAAAGAGGGGTCCTAGAACTCACCTAAACGAGCACAATGACAAGAGCTTCGATTCGGCTTGCTTCACGACGATTTTGGCGACCCGAACCGACCCGAACCAACACTTTTCCTCTTTTCTCCTCTTTCTCTCTATTCTCCTCTTTGTGAGCTGAATGTGAGTGTGGGGAGAGTGGGCAGCCCTCTCCCTACATATATCACCACATTCCCCAACTTTTCTTCGTTGGCGAGTTTGGTCCCTCGACTTTTGACTTTATTTTCTTTTCTTCTTCACCGGCTTCAATAATAATTATCCGGGTGTTACAAGTCCACCCCCCTTAAATAGGTTCGTCCCCGAAACCTGTTATTCGTCGAACAAACGTGGATAATGCTGTCTCATTTCTTCTTCAGTCTCCCACGTTGACTCGGATCCCTTCCTGTGCTTCCACTGTACACGCACAAGAGGAACCACTTTATTCCTTAACCTCTTTTCTTTACGATCGATGATTGCCACCGGTTGCTCCACATAATGAGCCTTCATCTATTTCAATGTCCTCCAGTGGAACAATCATGTCTTCATCAGCTATACACTTCCTCAGATGAGATACATGGAATGTCGAGTGAATCCCACTTAACTCATCTGGCAACTCCAATCTATAGGCCACCTCCCCTACTCGAGCAATGATTCGGAAAGGGCCTATATATCTTGGGCTCAACTTGCCCCGCTTTCTGAATCTGATAATACCCTTCCAAGTGAGACCTTCAGCATAACCGTCACCCACCTGGAACTCAATTGGCCTACGTCGCTTATCGGCATACGACTTCTATCTATCCTTGGCTGCCTTCATGAAGGCTTTAATCTTTTCAAGCTTTTTTGTCGTAGCCTCGATTACCTCGATGCTCCCCAATTCCTTCTGACCAATATCACCCCAACAAATGGGTGTTCTGCATCTCCTACTGTATAGCATCTCATATGGTGGCATACCAATACTGGCATGATAGCTGTTGTTGTATGAGAATTCAGCTAACGGCAGGTGGTCATCCCAACTTCCACCAAAATCGTCACACACACGCCCGAAGCATGTCTTCCAGTGTCTGAATGGTCCTTTCGACTGACCATCAGTCTGGGGATGATAAGCCGTGCTAATATGTACCCTCGTCCCCATAGCGTCGTGGAATTTCTTCCAAAATTTAGATGTAACCGAGTGTCACGATCAGACACAATAGACACCGGCACACCATGACGAGTTACAATTTCCTTGATGAACAGATCAGCCAACCTCTCCGATGAATACGTCTCGCGGATCGGTAGAAAATGAGCGCTCTTCGTCAGACGATCAACTATCACCCATATGGCATCGTACCCTTTCGGAGTACGTGGCAGCTTCGTAATGAAGTCCATGGTGATGTGTTCCCATTTCCATTCCGTATATCCAAAGGTTGTATCTTCCCATATGGCTTTTGATGCTCTGCCTTCACCTGTAAGCAAGTAAGGCACTTACTCACATACTCCACCACGTCGCGCTTCATACCTACCCGGCCCAATAATCCTTCTTCATGTCATGGTACATTTTCGTGGCACCAGGATGAATGGAGTATCGAGTCTTGTGGGCTTCATCCATTATCTTCACCCGTAGATCCCCAAAACGAGGAATCCACACACGCCGAATCGAGTTCTAACACCGAGTGTGTTTTCACCCAATTCCCCAACCAGACCTCTCATTCTTTCCGAGTTAAGGTGATCTTCTTTCAATGCCTCATCTTGAAACTCCTTAACTTGCTTCATCACATCGGAGGTCATGATTAATTGATAAGCTTTCACCCAATCGGTTCGGCCTTTCCTTCCGGCTAAGGGCATCCGCCACCACATTAGCTTTGCCTAGATGGTAATGGATCTCGCAATCATAATCCTTTATAAGTTCCAACCATCTCCTCTGCCTCATGTCAGGTCCTTTTGCTCGAAGAAATACTTCAAGCTTTTATGATCGGTGTGAATATGGTGCACTTCGTCCCGTAAAGATAGTGCCTCCAGATCTTCAATGCAAAGACCACGGCTGCTAGCTCCAAGTCATGAGTAGGATAATGACCTCATGAACCTTTAACTGTCGAGATGCATAGGCTATAACCTTCCCTCTCTGCATTAACACACACCCCAACCCTGAGTAGGAAGCATCAGAATAAACCACCAAATCTTCGCTTCCATCGGGTAATGACAGAACAGGAGCTTGAGTCAGTCTGCTTTCAGCTCTTCGAACGCCTTATCTTGAGCTTGACCCCATACAAATTTCACATCCTTTCGGGTCAACTTAGTTAGTGGAGAAGCAATCTTAGAGAAGTCTTGGATGAATCTTCTATAGTAGCCCGCCAAGCCCAAGAACTACG